>PITA01010103.1:16856-73888 GCA_004023965.1 Spilogale gracilis
GTGTTGGAGAGGCTGTGGAGAAAGGGGAACCCTCTTACACTGTTGGTGGGAATGTAAACTGGTGCAGCCGCTTTGGAAAACAGTGTGGAGATTCCTTAAAAAATTAAAAATAGAGCTACCCTATGACCCTGCAATTGCACTACTGGGCATTTACCCCAAAGATACAGATGTAGTGAAAAGAAGGGCCATATGTACCCCAGTGTTCATTGCAGCAATGGCCACAATCGCCAAACTGTGGAAAGAGCCAAGGTGCCCATCAACAGATGAATGGATAAAGAAGATGTGGTACATATATACAATGGCATACTATGCCTCCATCAGAAAGGATGAATATCCAACTTTTGTAGAAACATGGACTGGATTGGAAGAGATTATGCTGAGTGAAATAAGCCAAGTAGAGAAAGTCAAGTATCACATGGTTTCACTTACTTGTGGTGCATAAGGGGTAATGTAGAGGACAGTGGGAGAAGGAAAGTAAATAGGAAGTAGGGTAATTCAGGGAGAGAAACAAAACAACAGAGACTTTGGACACAGAAACAAACTGAGGGACTTGGAGGGAAGGGGGTGGGGGGATGGGAGAGCCTGGTGGTGGGTACTGAGGGCACTTATTGCATGGAGCACTGGGTGTGGGGAATGGGCAATGAATCTTGGAACACTGAAGAAAATAAAAATTAAAAATTAAAAATTAAAAAAAGAAAAAAATGAATTACTTTTTTACTTGAGTATAGTTGACACAATGGGTTTTCTTTAAATTTAATTTTTTTTTACCTAATTTCAAAATGCTCTCTACAGATGAATGGAGACCAGGTGCAATAGAACTATTAAAACAGTCTTCCTACAGCCCCTGAGTATTATTTTCATAGTCCGTATGTGGACTCCTATGATATTCTTTTTTCAGTGTTATACATTATTTATGACTTAAATTATTCATACTTCCAACAACAAAAGAGGAAGGTGAGATCGACACAATAACAATGTAGTGTGAAAAATGAACTACAAATCCTCAGATCTTTTCTTAGTTTGGACTCTCCAAAACAGACCCTAGAGTTCATAATGGGAGTGATCCTAGGAAGTTAGTGAGGGAGTCAGGAAGTTAAGACATGAAGGAAAGAGTGGTCATAAACCACTCATACAAATGAACACATTACCACTGTAGGCAACTGGAAGTAAATGTCCTTGAGGACCATCTGATAGACTGGAGTCCCTACCTCCCAGTTTTCCCTCAGAGCTGTGAGAAGCCTGGGATATTTGTCCACCAGTACCCTACCATTTCATCCTCTTTAAGTTGGGCACTGCTCCTGGGTATTAACTCCCAGCTTTTATGTCTGAACCCAAAATAACTGAGTATGCTTCCACAACTGGAGAACATCTTTAGGCAGAGACACACGAGAAGCACCCCGTATGATCAGGAACTGTCTGCAGAAGACCTCTGGGGTGGGCCAGACCGAAACTAGCAGGACATTGTTACAGACTGGCTTCTCCTGGAAGCAGACTCTGACATGAAGCACAATGTGCAGGATGTTACCTAATGAGTGCTCTTGGGATCAAAACTGAATGCAAAGGAGGGAAGAAAGAGGTCTTAGTAAGAGGGCAAAGTCAAGCTTCTAAGACATAGCACATTTCACTTAGATGGAGAATGAAAGCAGCCACTTAGAAGAGTGAAAAATCTTTATCATAGGATACTCCTAAAGGAATATGGAATATGGCCAAATAGAGTATTTTTCTATCCTTCTGTTAATGATAAATTGTAATCTATGTGAATTTGCCCCATTATCAAGTGTGCTCAAATGCTAATAGTTAATATATTAAAGCAAAAAAATTAATTTATAACACACCTTATATGTTACTGCTAGTTGACTTAATTTTAAATTCTGCATGTTAAAATGATGAAATTTTGTTTAAATGATGAAGCTTTAAATACAATGTGTATCTTAAAAACATTAAGTTAATTATATATGGCCCCCACACCACTCATCAGTGCCTTTCCTAATAGTGTGGGAATAAACCTGGAGCACACAGGGACACCTGGGTGCCTCAGTCATTAAGTCAGGGTCCTAGGATCCAGCGCCACGTCAGGTTCCTTGCTCAGCAGGAAGCCTGCTTCTCCCTATCCCATACCCCCTGCTTGTGTTCCCTCTCTCACTGTGTCTCTCTGTGTCAAATAAATAAATAAAATCTTAAAAAAAAAAAAAAAAGTGGAGCAGACCGAGGCACCTTGGTGGCTCAGTCAGTTAAGCTCAGGTCATGATCCCAGGACGCTGGAATCAAGCCTTGTGTCAGGCTCCCTGCTCAGTGGGGAGTCTGCTTCTTCCTCTCTGTCTCCTTCTGCCCTCTCCCTGCTTGTTCTCTCTCTCACTCTCCCTCTCAAATAAATAAAAATCTTAAAAAAAAAAAAAAAAAGAAGAAGAGGTGGACACAAACACACATTTACATCAGTTTTAGACCAAGGTAGTGATTATGTCTATGTGGAGCAAATTTTAATGTGCCAGAGACTCCACTCAGCATACTTATTTAACTTTTAGATGTTGGCATTTTTTTGTAAAAAACAAAAACAAAAAACCCTTTTGGGATAATGGACATACATAAAATTGGACATATTTAATATATACAATTTGATGAGTTTGGACATAGCCATACTACTGTAAAACTATCACCACAATCAATCATAGATATAATAATAGAGATATCTCACTTCCAAAGATTCTTTGTACCTGTTTTTGTTTTGTTTGTGGTAAGAATGATTAACATGAGATTTACCCTCTTAAAAAATGTTTTAAGTGCCTAATAAAATATTGTTAACTACAGACACTATCTTGTACAGCCACACCACATGCATCCCTTGTCAGATGAATGGATCTTTAAGAGTGGGTTGTACATACAATGGAGTATTATTCAGCCTTGAAAAGGAAGGAAATCTTGCCATTTGCAAAAAATGCTGGTATTCTTACCACCACCTCCAGGGATTCTGATTAAATAAGTCTGAGCAAAGTACAATTCTGATTAAATAAGTCTGAGCAAAGTAAAATTACATAAATATTCCACACTATTCTCAATCAGTATTGCAGGTACAAAATCATGAAACGCTGAGTTATGGAGGGTTTAGAGGGGCTAATCATTTTTACAGACAAGGAAAGGGAGATCTTTAGAATTTTTTTACATAATTTACCTTTGAATCACTGTTATTTTCAGCCCAAATCAAAGCATTTCAAAAATTAGCTTTATTTTGCTCTCTTGAATCTCTCTGGAAGTAAGTCAGTGTGCAACGAACATAATGAACAACAGCCTAAATTACCAAACCCCAAACAACAAAATAAATGAACAAGTTTTTAAATTTCTGAATCAAATTTTCTTCCCCTCTTATTTAGGATCATATGCTAAAAAGTGATCAATGGGAATATGTGCATACAGGTTTATTTATGTTTAGAAACTTATTTAGATTTAGTACTATTATGTATAAATAAATAATACAGCAAAGTTCTCAAAAATGTTATTTTTATCACCAAACCTTTCCTCTGTAATTTTGGCATTGTATTTAATTTTCTTTCTTCCTAGCATCTTCTTATAGATAAAGTACAATAAAATGTAAGCTCCATTCCAAATATAGTCTAAAGGATTCTTTTTAACTTATTTCTAATAATCTCCAAATTATTAATAGTAATTTCTAACTAAACACATTTACATACGTTATCTTTTGATCCACCCAAGCATTCTATATGAAAAGTAGAACAATTTCAATCCTTATTTTTAGTGAGATAATTGAATACATCAACAGAACAGAATAAGGAGGCCAGAAATGGACCCTCAACTCTATAGTCAGGTACTCTTCGACAAGCAGGAAAGAACATCCAATGGAAGAAAGACAGTCTCTTCAACAAATTGTGTTGGGAAAATTGGACAGCCACATGCAGAAGAATGAAACTGGTCCATTTCATTTACATACAAAAATAGACTCAAAATGGATAAAAAGAAATCCTTCAGGAAAACACTGGCAGCAACTTCTTTGACCTCAGCCACAGAAACATCTTCCTAGAAACATTGCCAAAGGCAAGAGAAACAAGGGCAAAAATGAACTATTGGGACTTCATCAAGATCAATAGCTTTTGCACAGCAGAGGACACAGGCAACAAAACCAAAAGACAACAGAGAGAATGTGAGAAGATATCTGCAAATGACATGTCAGATAAAGGGCTAGTATCCAAAATCTGTAAAGAACTTAACAAACTCAATACCCAAAGAACAAACAATCCAATCAAGAAATGAGCAGAAGACATGAACAGACATTTCTGCAAAGAAGACATCCAAATGTCCAAAAGACACATGAAAAAGTGTTCAACATCACTCAGCATCAGGGAAATCCAAATCAAAACCACAGTGAGATACCACCTCACACCAGTTAGAATGGCTAAAATTAACCAGTCAGGAAATGACAGATGTTGATGAGGATTCAAGAAAGGGGAACACTCCTACACTGTTGGTGGGAATACAAGCTGGTGCAACCACTCTGGAAAACAGTATGGAGGTTCCTCAAAAAGGTGAAAATAGAGCTACCCTACAACCCAACAATTGCACTGCTGGGTATTTGCCCCAAAGATACAAATGTAGTGATCCAAAGGGGCACATACACCCCAATGTTTATAACAGCAATGCCCACAATAGCCAAACTATGAAAAGAGCCTAGCTGTCCATCAACAGATGAATGGATAAAGAAGACGTAGTACACACACACACACACACACACACACACTGGAATATTTTTCAGCCATCAAAAAAATAAAATCTTGTCACTTGTGATGACAAGGATGGAACCAGAGGGTATTATGCTAAGCAAAATAAGTCAATCAGAGAAAGGCAATTATCATATGATCTCACTAATATGATGAATTTGAGAAACAAGACAGAAGATCATAGGGGAAGATAAGGAAAAAATGAAACAAGATGAAACCAAAGGAGACAAACCATAAAAGACTCAATCTCAGGAAGCAAACTGAGGGTTGCGGGGGGGGGGGTTGGTGATGGTGAGGGATAGGGTGGCTGGGTTATGGACATTGGAGAGGGTATGTGCTATGGTGAGTGCTGTGAATTGTGTAAGACGGCTGAATCACAGACCTGTACCTCTGAAACAAATAATACATTATATGCTAATTTTTAAAATAAATAATAAATTAAAAGATAATTGATATTTGAAAAGTTTAAAAGATGTGTCCATGGTTATACAGATAGCAAATGGAGTAGATGGAATTAGAAACTAGGTCTCCTGGCTTTAAATTCTATTCTCTTTCAAATATACCACCTTGATTTTCAACTTAAAATTATTTCTTAGTATGGATCACATCAATGTACAATAAAATTCAAGTTCAAAATGACCACAGAACAAGATTTTACCAATTAATATGGAGAGAGGCATGTGGTAAGCTGGGAAAAAATGAAGCCAGTTATAATCTAGCCAACATTCATGAATCCATTCTCAAATTTTATAGCCAAGCAAGGCTGGTTGTCTTTAAGGGAATCAGAAAGAGGCTGAGATCTTTCTTTGTAGATGGGTAGAAAAACAATGCAGTGACTTTGCTGGCTACTAACAACAAAGTTTTTTAGCAGCAGAGGTTAGCACCATGCTGTGAAAAGCTATTTCCTTCCCAAATATCATTTCAAAGCATAGTTTGTGATCCTTAAATTTTATGTATTTTAATGAAAGCTACAAACTATTATAGTTTCACATAATTTTTTATTCTGCTCATTTTCTTTATGGCTATCCTCAAGTCAAAAGGATTTAAAAAGGAAATAAAAGAAAGCAAATAAACCAAGATTTTTTTCATGAAACAGCCAAAAATGAAATGCAATGCTTTAAACCCTAGATTTCTTTACATCAAGTGAGGGGTCAATGCCTGAAGCAGCACTCTCTTGCACCTGGGAGCTGCAAGGGAGAAACTCTCAGACAGAAAAGAATCAGGATACATACAACCAAGAGTCTGTGTTCCCAGTTTGCCACAATGAGCGCTACCCTCTACAAGTCTCCCTTAGCTGCCCCCACCTCTCCATCCCCACTGCTGCCATGAACATGTCATTCCTGCCCTCATCCTTTTGGATCTGGACATAACCAGTCTTGAGACATGTTTACATCCTTGTCCTTGCCATGCTTCAATATCAAACACATAATGGTTTTCCCTAAACACACTATGTACATTTATGTGTCAATCAATGGCCTTTGCTTTCATTGTTCCTCTGCCTGAATGAAAATTCTACTAATATCTGAAATTCTTCCTTATTCTAACAGTATAATCTGTATCTTGTCTGCCTACTTGAACCTATGTTTCACTTAAAGCAATTTTTCTACTCTGTTGTATTTTTATACTTGCTCGTTAATATACTTATCCTTGTCAATAAATTCTAAGTAGCTTAAGGGTAGTGATGGCGTTTTTTATATTTAAACCTCTGAGAGCCTTGGAAAGTACTTGACTCATGGGGGCATTCAAAAAACATTGATTAGTTACACTTAACACCAAAGTGGTTTAAACTAAAGACAATAGGAAATATGGTATCCAGTAGGAAAACAGACTTCATCTGGCAAAAGTAAAACATTCAAATAGTGATTATAAAAATAGAATTATTTGCATTGATATTTATTTTAAGTCTTAAAAATAAAAGTATGCTATCAAAGAATGAGATTCCATGTACTTGTCTTAATCATAATGGCTGACATTTATGAAATGCTCACTATGTGCCATGCACGTAGATTAAATTACTTGATCTTTAAAACCATCCCATTCAACAGATGAGGAAACTAAGATGTAGAGAAATGAATAATTTTCCCAAAGTCCTAAAGATAGTAAGCAATAATACAAGGATCTGAGGAAAAAAAAGAATAATATAGATGTAGAAAAATCACATATTTTATTGATTTTTATTCACTGAATTTTTTTTCTTTAAGATTTTATTTGTTTATATATTTTAGGAACAGAGACAGAGATAGAGACAGAGCAAGCAATGGGGGTGCTTGGGAGGAATAGAGGGAGAGGAACACACAGACTCTACACTGAGCATGGAGCCTATCACAGGGCCCAATCCCATGACCCTGAGATCATGACCTGAGCTGAAACCAAAAGTAGATGCTTAACCAACTGAGCTACCCAGATGCCCCTTTCCACTGAATTTCTTAAAGTAATTGATATTACCGTGGTTAAGAAACCTACCATTGATTTCCATTGCCAATTGTTCAATGGATACTTGCTGTTTTAAAAATAAAAAGTTGTAAATCATATACCACATTAAATGTATATTTAAGAAATACTACTGTGCTGCCCATTTCAAAGTAAAAGTAAGTTTGAAATTTTACAAAACATTATAGTAATACAGTTGCTTAAGGAAATGTTTGATTCTGAATATAATTTTCTACTCTTAGATAAATTTCCTGAAGGTCAAAATGTTATATTTTGGGGGCATTTATTTGCATTTCTACCACTGCTCTTTCAGAGTAAAATTCTATTGCCCAGTTAAAATGACCACAAACATTAAAGTAAATTGAGAATAATGTGAAATGATTCCTTATCTCATAAAAGCAACAGTCACCACTAACCCAGATGTAATTCTACATAAATTCTGTATTTGACTCAAGGCAAATATCTGTAGTAGAACATTAGGCATGGCATTTTTCAAAGAAGGCCCAGGAAGCTTCAACTCTTCCATCAAGCACTAATGGAGGCATGAGTTGTGCCCCAGGTTTTCAGTCAAGGGAACTGGAATGAAGAGATAGAGGTTTAATCCAGTCCTGAAATACCATGGCTTTAGCATAATTTAATATTTAAGCTCTGGGAGAGAAGTGAGGAATAGAACTACACACACTTGCACAAGATGTGATCCTTGACATGACTCCCATCAAGTGTGAACCCCTGTCAGCCTGTCATCTTCCAGGGATATACAGTTAAACAAGGCAATTGAAGAGGATCATAGCATGACCAAGTTTAGAACCTCATTCATTCTCAGCCTTCCCCTTTTTACAAATTCCAATCCTTTTTCTTCATTGCTCATGGTTCCACCAACAAAAATAGTTCCTTATGTTTTTAAAAATGATTTCATTTATTTACCTATTTGTCAGAGAGAGAGCGTGTGCACAAGTAGGGGAAGCAGCAGGCAGAGGGAGAAGCAGACTCCCCACTAAGCAAGAAGCCTGATGCAGGACTCTATCCCAGGACCCTGGGATCATGACCTGAGCCAAAGGCAGATGCTTAACTAACTGAGCCACTCAGGAATCCCATGAAAGAAGATTTTTTTTCAAGAATGGAAATGGCTGAACTTTCCTAAAATATAACTACTAGAAGCATATACCTAGACTTCACTTTAACTTCTTTTGTACCTCTTAATAATAGAATTATGTATCAACAGACATTATGTGTTTTCTTTTTGTGTAGCACTGCCTCTTTTAGTAGGAATCCAGGAACA
Source organism: Spilogale gracilis (assembly GCA_004023965.1). NCBI lineage: Eukaryota > Metazoa > Chordata > Mammalia > Carnivora > Mephitidae > Spilogale > Spilogale gracilis. Next base: position 25,290 of record PITA01010103.1, read on the forward strand.
TCTGGAGTCCAAGAGCCATCCCACCAGAATACCCTTTATATTTGTACAGTGTTTTATCAGTTATCAAATTCTTTCACACATATGTAGCTTTAGCTTCATAACAACCCTATGAGAAAAAAGGTAACATTACCATCACTTTATTTTAAAGAGGTATAGAAATTGAAGCTTAAGATATTGTTTCCTTGGGTCTCATGGATGGTGAGTGTGAAGATACAAGACTAGAACCCATATCTTATAAGGCAATATTCAAGGATGGTTATATAATTCCCACAAGCAAACATGAAAGCAGGATGTGTTTATCAAAATGGCAGGCTTAAATCAGGAAAATATTAAGAAATATAGAGCTTAGAACCAAGGCATGGTCTGTTCAGAGTTGGGCGATCATATTATTTTAAACTATTTTGACAAAAGGACAGATATTGTGGTTATTATTTATAAGAAATATGTATTTGGTCTTTGTCCCCATTTCTTGCACAGAGCCCCTAAAACCTCAGGAATTTCCTCTGATGAGAAGCAATAAAGGTGTCCTTCATTACATTAATAAAGTGACTTTTGGAAAGTGCCTAAGGTTGGGGCTGGTTGCCAATAATGCCAACCATGTGATTAGAGGGTTGGAACTTTTACTCCCACTTCCCAACTTCTGGAAAGGGGAGAGGGAGGCTGGGAGTTGAATCAATCACCAATGGCTAATGAGTAAATGAATCAAGCCTAAGTAATAAAGCCTCCATAATAAACCAAAAAGATGGAATTTGGAGAGCTTCTGCAATTGGTGAAGATGTAGACATGTGGGGCAAGTGGTGAGCCTGGAGAGGGTATGGAAGCTTAAGACCTTTCCCACATGCCTTATACTATGCATCTCTTCCATCTGGATATTCCTGAATTATGTCTTTTTAGAATAAATTGGTGATCTATTAAGTAAAATGTTTCTCTAAATTCTGTGAGCCACTCAGGCAAATTATTTTGAATCTGAGGAGAGGGTTGTGAGAACCTCTAATTTATAGCTAGTGGGTCAGATGCATAGGTGACAACCTGTGTTTTTGACTGGTGTGTAAGGAGTGGGACAGTCTTGTATGACTAAGCCTTCCACCTGTGGAATCTGGTGCTATCTCTGGGTAGGTAGTGTCAGAATCAAGCTGAATTATAGGACATCCAACTGGTGTCAAAGCATGGCTTGAATATGTATGGAAGCCCCCATTCCACACTTTAAAAATTGAGTACAGGAACTCAAAAGAGGTATGTTAATGATATACCAAGATAAATGATACTTACCAGAATTATACCAGGAAATGGGACACAAAGTCACCCAAGCTAGAAGATTACTGTGAGTGAGCTCTCATATAAAAGTCAGGGTATTTGAGGACAAAATTCCCAAAATGTGAACCCAGGACTATTCATTATAACTTAAAGTAGCTGGAGGTCAATAGAGAACAAATGGTGAGAGGAGGAAATGGATGGAACATTGCTTCTGAAGCTAATAAATGGAGAGGAGCACCTGGGTGGCTCAGTCAGTTAAGCAACTGACTTTTGATCTCAGCTCAGGTCTTGGTCTCTGGGTCCAGAGTTCAAGTTCTGTGTTGACTCCCACACTAGGTGTGGAAACTACTTTAAAAAAATGGAGGTAGTAAATAGAGATGCAGAGTATCATAATAAAAATGATTATAATAATGTGAATGTCTACCATTTATTGATTTTGTGCTAATGCCCCAAACCCTAAAACTTACCCATTGCCATCCTTATTTTACCTATGAAAGAACTAAAGTTTGTAAGGTTTAGGTTATCCACATTGCCTGAGCTAGTAAAAAACAGAGTGGATCTGAACCCAGATCACTCTGACTCTTAAAATTTTTTTAGCTGTGGGGTAAAAGGACCAATACAAAACAAGTTATTATTTGTGGTCTAAAAACCAGGAACTCAAGAAGTATCCTGAGTGTCAGAGCCAAGAACAAAGGGAAGAAAAGGGCTAGTAGACAAAGTCAAACTAGATCATCTAGAGGCAAGACAGAGTCCTACAAGTAAAAAGGGTTAGTTTGTCAGTATAAGTAGGGTGCTACAGGGGAAGGATTCCACTGAAGTTTTCAGTTTCATCTCCTGCCTCTTTCCTCATCTTCAAGCTTTATGATACAACTTATTATCATATGAGCCCTAGTACTCAGAAAACGGTATTTGAATCTCAACTCAATACAATCATGCTTCTCCAGGGTTTGAGGTCAGAGATGAAAGCAAGGTTAGTCTAGAAATGAATGTGAATATGCCATGATCTCTGGGGACAGAAAGAAGAATAAACTAAGTTGAGCACAGAAAGAGGTTCCTATCCATAGTAATAATCTGATCCAAATAAAGAAAATATGATGAGAATTTGAGTTAGATTAACAGTGTGATTAGAACCCAGAGTTTTGCCCAGATTGGAGTCTCTAGAGTAGGGTTAAATATATATTGGATTCTGTTGACCTCTGCTCTTAAGTAAAGGAGCACTGAAGTCCAAATCCTTGTCCCAGGATTTGCAGAGCCTTGGCAAGTGTATTCATAGTAAAGGATTGAAATGGAGAACAGGCAAATCATAATGAGCAGGATTGAGTGGAAGTACCCAGAAATGCTCCTAGAGACTGTCAGATGCATTGGGAGCAGTTTTGCAACACACATGAATAGACAATGAGCAATTAATATCATAAGTCAGTCTGCTTAATAACCCTAAACTCTTTTAGTTTTTAATAAAGTTTAGTGCACACTTGAAGAGACCATGAGTGTACCATTTAGCAGACAATGTGTTATAGGAAGAGATATGATCAGAGGTACACCAGCAGGAAAGACCTTGATATCAAGGATATAAACTCCCATGGGGGATGCTCCATAGCTCTTTACGATCCTGCTATGGTGGATGAGGTCTTAGAAATTGAGCTGAGGGGGTGCCTGGGTGGCTCAGTTGGCTAAGCGACTGCCTTCTGCTTAGGTCACAATCCCAGAGTCCCAGGATCAAGCCCTGCATCGGGCTCCCTGCTCGGCAGGAGGCCTGCTTCTCCCTCTCTAGCTGTATTTCTCTCTATCAAATAAATAAATAAAATCTTTTTTAAAAAAAGAAATTGAGCCGGGGTATACTTTCTTGACGGAAGCCTTGAGAGGGCCAAATTCCTCCCAAGGATGATGGTATTTGCACGTTTTGGGGTAAGTCTGGTCACAAGGAAAATTAAGTGTTTTGTCAACTTCTTTTTTTTTTTTTTAAGATTTTATTTATTTTGACAGAGAGAAACACAGTCAGAGGGGGAACACAAGCATGGGGGGGGGTGGTGAGAGAGGGAGAAGCAGGCTTCTCCAGGTGCCCCAGTTTTTTGTCAATTTCTTACTTCCACAATCACATCTCCTCTACACTTTGTGGCTCCTCTCTGTAGCCTTACACTTTGTGCTTCATGTCCTCCCCAGAATGATCCTTCTGGAGCCTGCAGAGGACCAGAGTAAAGGGGCATTTTGAATTCTGAAAGTGACGTTTCTGACGTTATTATTTGTAATATATCCCACTGATTGGGAGATGCTAACATTAATAAAACCTTGTTATCCCTTTGCAACTGGCAGTAACTGGTAGTCACAAGTATTTGATTTGCATAAATGGGCTGGACAATAAACAGCCATATTTTGATTAAAGTAGTAATTACTGTTTCTTCATTAATTCATCAACCACATTAATCTTTAAGTGTCTCTAGTGATGCCATCTCATGTCACTCTCAGTGGGGAAGAAAATCCTGATTGCTTCGTTTCACTTTCTCAGTCAGTAGAATCAACTTTAATGTAAGCTACTAAACTTTATACAATGAAGCGTGGTAAGGAAAGAGTATTGGAACAAAAAAGATGTTTTTATAAACTATTATTGTTGTTGTTATTTTGATGACATGTCATTCTCCCCACGGGTTGCTATAGTCCCAGTGCCTTTTATCAGGGTTGTTCAGAGCAATGTCTTAATCCTAAAGAGCACTCTTACGTTTACCTATCTTATCCATGCCTATAAAGCCAAATGAGTGTATATGTATAGTGTGTGGATGTATACAACTTTATATACAGATCTTCCTTGATTTATGATGGGGCTACAGCCAGATAAACCCACATTAGCTGACAGCTGGGCAAAATCACCTAACACAAACCTATTTTATAATAGAGTGTTGAATATTTCCTGTAATCTATTGAATACTATATTGGAAGTGAAAAACAGAATGGCTGGATGGGTACAGAATGTATGAGTTATAAGTGGATCATAGTTTACTCTCACGGTTGTGTGGCTGACTGGGAATTATGGCTGGCTGCCACTGTCTAGCATCACAAGAGAATAGCATACTACATATTGCTAGCTAGGGAAAAGATCAAAATTTGAAGTATGGTTTCTAGTGAATGCATATTACTTTTGTACCACCATAAAGTCAAAAAATCATTGAGACATTGTAAGTTGGGTACCATCTGTATATGCAGATATACACACCAATATGAATATTTTATATACAGCATGTATCAGGAGAAGTATTTAAAATTTAGAAAAGTTCCAGATTTTCTAAACGGAGCAGGATCCAAGAACAAACCTTCAAGTTTGGTAATGAAAGTAAAATTTAAAGACACCAAATGAAAGCCAGATTTCACTTCGTAAGTAGTCAGATGCCAAGAGAGGAGATACGGAGGGGAGGCTTACAAAGGGAAAAAGATGTAGCTGACATGGCTAGAGATTAACAGAAAGGGGTCACAGCAACTGATACTGGAATTGAATTCTGTGGAAAGACCACACAGTCTGAAAAATGCCCCTTGCAGGTCTCATACCATCACCCCAAGATGCATATCAAAATATTTCTTCCAACATGTACAGAACTCTCCTTATGAAGAATTCTACCAAGCTTTTAAGACATATATATAAGAAAAACTATCACAGATGTAAATGTACTATCATTAAAAGGAAAATGGGAATGTGATGTGGTGATTGTTAATTTGTCTGTTTACTTGACTAGGCTAAAAGATGCCCAAATAGCTGATAAACATTCTTTCCTCGTGTGTCTGAGAGGGTGTTTCTAAAAGAGATGAGCATTGGAATCCATAGACTGAGTAAAGTCACTCTCACCAATGCAGGAGGACGTCATCCAATCTCTTGTGGCCTGAACAGAATGAAAAGGTGCAAGAGGGTGAGGGGCACCTGGGTGGCTCAGTCGTTAAGTGTCTGCCTTTGGCTCAGGTCATGATCCCGGGGTGCCAGGATCAAGCCCTGCATCAGGCTCCCTGCTCAGCAGAAAGCCTGCTTCTCCCTCTCTCACTCCCCTTGCTTGTGTTCCCTCTCTAGCTGTGTTTCTGTCAAATAAGTATTTAAAATCTTTAAGAATAAGAAAAAGGTGCGGGAAGGTGAATGTGCTGTCAGCTTGAGCTGGACATCATCTTCTCCTGCTCTTGCATCTCAGTGTTTATGGACTAGACTGAATCACACCCCTGGCCTTCCTGTTCCTCTAGCTTGCAGATGGCAGATTATGGTACTTATCAGCCTCTATTATTACATGATCCAATTCCTATAATCTCTCCCCCACCCATAAACACACACACACACACACGCATGCATGTACACATCTATATATATCATAGACATGTCACATATCTATCTATACCGTAACACTATGTAGGTTCCTGTTGGTTCTGTTTCTCTAACAAACCCTGATTAATACAGATGTGCTAATACTTGCTGAAATTAGCAAAAATACATTAGGCATTTACTATTTATCAGGCATTCTACTAGACTGTAAAGAGCTTTTTGAGCTCAAAAATACAAGTTCTAGGGATGGTTGGGTGGTTCAGTCAGTTAAGCATCTGCCTTCAGCTCAGGTCATGACCCAAAGATCTAGGGATCAAATCCCATATTGGGCTCCTTGCTCAGCAGAGAGCCTGCTTCTCCCTCTGCCTGCCTCTATCCCTGCTTGTGCCCTCTCTCTCTCCAACAAATATAATCAAAAATCTTTTCTTAGAAGATTTTATTTATTTTTTTGACAGAGAGAGATACAGCAAGACAGGGAACACAAGCAGAGGCAGTGAGAGAGGCAGATACAGACTCCCCACCAAACAGGGAGTCCAATGTGGGGCTTGATGCCAGGACCCCAGGATCATGACATGAGCCAAAGCCAGATTCTTAATGACTGAGCCACCCAGATACCTAAATAAAATCTTTAAATAAATATATTTATATACATTTATATATCAATATCATTATATATATGTATGTATATATATGTGTGTATATATATGTGTGTATACACACACACACACACACACACACACATATATATATATATATATATATATATATATATATGAGCTCTATTTTACAGATGAGGAACTAAGGCTTACAAAAGCTAACCAACATGCTCAGTATTACATAACTAATATATCTGGGAGCTAAGACTAACTCCAGAGCTTTCTGATTCCGAACTAATGCTTTAAAAAAAAATTCCAGTATAATCAACATACAGTGTTCTATTAGTTTCAAGTATATAATACAGTGATTCAACAATTTCATGCATTACTCGGTTCTCATCACGATAAGTGTATTCGTGATCACCTTCACCTACTTCAGTTTGTTCTTTATATTTACGAGTCTGTCTTTCAGTTTCTCTCTTTTGTTGTTGTTGTTCATTTGCTTTGTTTCTTAAATTCCACGTGTCAGTAAAATTATATGGTATTTGTCTTTCTCTGACTTAGCAATATACTCTCTTGATCTATCCATGTTGTTGAAGAGGGAAAGATTTCATTCTTTTTTATGACTGAGTAATATTACATCAAATATATATATGTGATGATATATATAAATTGAGGAATATTACATCATATATATTAAGAAATCTCCATACCACTTCCACAGTGGCTGCACTAGTTTGCATTCCCAGAACTAATAATCCTAAGCACAATGTCACACTATCTCTGCTAAACTGCATTTTACACCAAGCAGTCTTCTCTACTTGAGATTTTCTGACTCTATTCACCTGAATTATAGAATTTTCTGACAAAATAAAAGCTTTTACACATTTCAACTTTGACTAAGTTTCCTTAGTATAAGATGAAAGAAATCTTAGTAATTTTCATAGACATCTATCAAACTACTGAGCTTCATTGATTTTATTTTTTTCGAAATTGGAAACATAAATTATTTTTTAGTGCTTATTATTTAGAGCCTCTGTTAAAAATACCATCCCCTCCAATCCACTCAAAAATATATTTCAAATCATAATATTTAGTCTTTAGCTAGGCTTATGCAGGAATATACAAGTGTATACCTAAATTACTTGCAGTTAAGGATTTGATCATTCAAATGTCTAACCCTGTATGTAACAAAATGACCCTCTGAACTCATGGCTTCAGAGGTATGTAAGTTAAAGCTAAGTACATCACCACTGTTTGTTAATGTCAAAATTAATTCCATTACGAGGTTCTATTTCTGAAATCACAGAGCCAACCTCTAATGCTCTGAGACTATGACAGCAAAATAATAGATTCTATATCTACAATTGACTCATCTTGCCATATCAGTGGATTAAAGTGAAGGGGATCTACATGGCATTTATTATAACCATCAATCACTGAGATTAGCATTCCTATATTTAACCATCTTCATTTTCCTTCTATTTCCATGGTTCTCCAACTTGAATGTCAAAATATTAACCTGCAGATTCCCAGGCACAACCTCTAAATATTCTGATAACAGGTCTGGCATGAAGCTTTGATAACCTTTTTAAAACAGAAAGTTGCGATGATTCTTACATAGCTTATCTTTGTCTCACACTTAGAAAGATAGTGTTTCATTTAAATATTAGAATAATTTGTCCCTATTTTGTGTTTTTGGTGAATGAAATTGGTGAATGAAAAATACGGTTTTTACTTAAAAAATATTCAACAAATATTTAGTGAAAAATTGACAACATAGAAAAAAATCTTAAAAAGAGACAAAATTGTTACCTATTGATTATCTGTTAACTCCTTGGTAAATATCTTTCTGGGGTTTTCTTTTTTTAATATTTATTCATTCATCAGACAGACAATGAAATAGAGCATAAGAAGGGGGAGAGGCAGGCAGAGGGGGAGGCAGGCTCCTCACTGAGCAGGGAGCCTGATGCTGGACTCCCCAGGGTCCTGGGATCATGACCTGAGTGGAAGGCAGATGTTTAATGACTGAGCCATCCAGGCATGCTTGGAGTTTTCTTTTATTAATGTATGATGTGACAGTGTAATCTATATTTACTATATATAATCCATATTCTACTGTTTGTATATTCCTTTGGGTTGTTTCTAGCTGTTTTGCTTTAATTTTGTTTTGTTTTTAAAGATTTTTTTAAAATTTTATTTGAAAGAGAAAGAGACAGAGCATGAGCAGGGGGGAGGCACAGAGGGACAGAAAGAAGCAGACTCCCTTCTGAGCAGGGAACCTAATGCAGGGCTCCATCCCAGAACCTTGGGATCATGACCTGAGCTGAAGGCAGATACTCAACCAACTGAACCATCCAGGCGTCCCTTGTTTTGTTTTTTAAATTGGATAATTTCTATTGATCTGTTTCAAGTTCACTAAACCTTTCTTCAGTATGTACCCCTATGGCTCATATAGAAGTTGTTGGAAGCAATGTTCTACTTTCATCCCTTAGTTTGTTTACTAATTATGTTGCTCAAATCAGAAAATATAAACACAAGATTTCTTAACTGATTTTTTCTTTGCTTGTCTTCAATCACTGAGAAATTCATGCTAAATTATCCTACTCTGATTTAGATTTGTCCATTCTGTATTTCTGTCCATTGTATTTTCTATATTTTGAGGCTACTATATTTAGGTGCTTATAAATTACAAATTGTGATATCTCACCGAAATGAAATTTAATCATCGACTCTCTTTATCTCTGCTAATGCTTTTTGATTTTCATTCTATTTTGTACGTTGATATAAATAAATCAGGTTTATCTTAATGTCTGCACAGCTCTTTTCCATTTTTTAAATTTTTTTTCAATTTTTTAAATATATTTGACAGAGGAAGACACAGTGAGAGAGGAAACACAAGCCGGGGGAGTGGGAGAGGGAGAAGCAGGCTCCCCACCGAGCAGGGAGCCAGATGCAGGGCTCGATTCCAGGACCCTGGGATCATGATCTCAGCCGAAGGTAGATGCTCAACCAACTGAAACACCCAGGCGCCCCACCATTTTTTTTAACTTAAATGTTTCTGTGTCCTAATGGTTTATATGTGTCTCTTCCAAATAACATTATTAGCTTGAATCAAAATGAAATTGCAATTCCTGTGGTCAGAAAATTATCAGCTATTAACAATTTCATATGATTTAACCTAATATTTATCATTTTTTTTATTATGCAATCAGACAATATTTGTCTTTTAAGGAACACTCAGCCCTCTTCATTTAATGTAGAATACATCATGTGGCTTTAAGTCTGCTAATCTAGTTTGTGTTTTCCATTTATCACACTTTTTCTATTTCTTTTTCTCATGTTTTTTCCTTCTTTTAAAATACATTTTTAATACCTTAAATGTCTTCCTTTGGGGAAGTTATATATACAGTTCTTGTTCATTTAATTCATAGTCTAGAAATTCCTACATGCATTCCTAACATATAAAGTTTAATATTAAGGGGTGCCTGGGTGGTGCAGTTGGGTAGGTGTCTAACTCCTGGTTTTGGCCAGGATCATGATCTGAGGGTGAGCTTGAGCTTCGTGCTGGGTTCCGTTTCGGTGCAGAGTCTGCTTGGGTTTCTTTCTCCCTCTCCCTCTGCCCTCTCCAACTCTAAAATAAATAAATAAATCTTTTAAAATAAACTTAATGTTAATCAATATTTTTACCATATTTTTGGACAAATTCCTTACAAGAGTTCCCTCCTATTCCCCTCTCAACTCATTGTCATTTTTTATTTATTTCAGTTCCATTTTAGGAAACTTCAGATCATTACTTTTATGTACATTTCCTACTGATTTATATATGTCAACATATTTACCATCATTGTTCTGTTCTTTCCTATTCTTAGATTTCTAATTTCCATCTGAGATAATTTTCCTTCTGCTGTAAGCAGATTTTTGTAATTTCTCTTGAAATCGTCTCTTTTTTTTCTTGCCTCTTGTCTGGAAAATATGTTTTCTCAGGATGGAACTCAAGGTAGGAAATGATTTTCTGCCAGTACACTGAGATTTTTACTCCACTGTCTTTTGGCTTTCTTTATTAGGAACTATATTAGAAACTGCTTCTATAAATCCTTACCATCTTATTAAGGTTTTTATACTCTGAAGGTGCTTAAAAAAATTTTTTTGTAGGCTTCATAGATGTCCTTAGTGTGAAGGTTGGTCATAATTTCCCAGAACACCATTACTGAAAATAGCAAATTGAGCTTTTAACTTTTTACTCTATTTATTTACCATTTAAACATTTATATAGAAATTATTCATGTGTTATTTATGCACTAAAAAAGAACCCAAAATTACCTATAATATACTTCTTAGTGGACAAATTCTGTTGTATAATACATATATTTTTGGTATATTTATTAATCTGTTGCTTGTTTCTTGTCATAATTTTTTCTTATAAGTAATAAATTCAGAAGATCTTGTAGGTGAATCTCTAAGTTCATGCTTAATTATTTCCTTAGGATAAATTTCTAAAATTTAATCAGTTAAAGGATTTGTACCATTTTAAAGCTTTGTTATATATTGTTCACATCCTTTAATTTATATTCCCAGCAGTGTGCAAATTCCCCCACACTTCCTAAAATACTGAATTTTATAAATGTGTATATCTGCAGTAGTTTTTCTAATTTTAATAATTTAGGTCTTTCACAGGAAGGAAATACATTCTGCAGATTAAGAATTAATAATTATGTTTTTTTAAAGAATGAAAATGTACATAAGACTTTGCTTTAGGCCAAATTGTAAATTAGCAAATTCCATGAGTTTGCCCAAATTATTTCATGTGCTAGAACATTATTATACAGAATACTAATTAAAATAATAGGAAATGAAATAGATTAGAAGACAAAAAAGAACTTATAGTGTTGCTGTAATGGAAATGAAATAATCCTTTTCCAAAAAAATTCTTTCTACAAGTACCTTGCAATCCATAAACTTGTCTTCTTGAAGATTCTTCACACTAATTGCTAACATTTATAGAGTGTCTACTGTGTGTCCTGCAACTTGAAGGACTTTTCTTCCTTTATTATATGGGAATGATATATATATGTATATATATATATATATATATATATATATATATATATATATATAATTTCCATGATCCATGTAATTTAGTACAGCATGGCCTAAACACAAACTGAGCAGCTTATTGTGAAACAGTAAGCAATCCAGCTAGTTATAATCCTGTCTCTCTTTGTTTAACACTTTGAAATGCCCAGGTACCTCTCACATTCTTAGCACAAAAAGGACTCCTTCTTTTCTATGATATAGTTCCCTCTTGGCCAGGGCCCCTTCCATGCTATGCTCCCAGCATGTCACATTTCCTCCTCCCCTCTCCCCTCCCCGGGGAAGGCAGTTAGTCTTTATGACTGCTTCACTCAAGAGAAGTTCACTCTTCTCTTTTTGGAGGGTGGTAGGGGGAGACAAGATAACCTGGAAATACCTGTTTGTTCTTTCCCAGAGGGAGGGAGAGGGAAGGCTGTGATGTATGAGGCCCCTTCCAAAGCACACACACACACACACACACACACACACACATACACACACACACACACACACCACTAACCCTTCCACAACCATTTTTGCCCACCTGTCATATATACCGAATAAGAAAGCTCTTATCAGGGCTTTTCAAGACCCTGAAATTTAATGATCATGTCAGTGTGCCTTTGTTTTAAGCAAAAAGTAATATATAAAGTATGCACTTATTCAAAATTAAATTAGATCTTATTTTTCACTTTATACAAGGGTACTTGATGTATTTCTTTTAAGTAGATAGCTTTTCTGGTACAATTATAATGTAATTCCACATTTAGAGTAAATAAATCTGTGATTTTAGAAACACTGGTAATAACATGATGAAGTTGCAACTCCAAGAGATTAATTTATAAATATATGTATCACAATAACATCATGTACTTGACCCATATAAGTGGATCCCTAAAGAAAACCTATAGTTAAAGGATAACCTGGGTGAGGGCATGGGAAAAACAGATAAAGGGAACTAAGAGGTACAAACTTTCAGTTGTAAAATAAATAAGTTCACGGAGATGAAAAGTATAGCATAGGAATATAATCAAAAATACTGTAATAATGTTATATGATGACTAAGCTCAACATGGTCAGCACTGAGTAATATATAGAATTGCCAAATCAATATATTATACACCTGAAACTAATATAATATTGTATTTTAATTATACTTCAATTTAAAAATGGATGATCTTCCCTTCTGGAATTTAAAATTTTCCAAACATTGAAATTTCATCACATATTTGAATACTGAATCCTTGATACCAATGGTTATAATTTATATTCAGAGTCCTATTACAGTAGCACAGAAACATCTGAGCATTTTTAAAAAATTATTATTATTATTGCAGGTCTTGGTATTATCACCAAGTTCATCAAGTAAGGGACCTCAGGCAGCTGTGCACAAACTGTGTTTTCCCCTATATTTGAAGTGCAGAGCTAGGGTCCTTGATGAAATATTGAATAGGAAAAGCAGAAGCCTCCACTTTGATGTTAACTCTAAAAAACTATTTTAATGAATTAATAGACTTGTCAGGCATTAGATCAAAATCGACTATGAGAAAAAACATATATTCATTTTTAACAGATATTGAAAATTTCCAAGTTAATATTTTCTTTTCATCCCCACACACAAAAATGCTGCAAATAGTTTTGAAGAAATGTTTTATTAAATGCAAGATTTTTCTATAAGACAATTTTCAGCTAGAATTACTGATCTATAAAAGCTATCTACTCTGCAATGTCACTTTCTTCCTCAAGTAGGAAAAAAAATTCTCCTTCTGGCAGTTTAACTAAGTACTTTATTAATCTCAGTTACAGAATTTATTTAATGCTTACTGGCACTGACAATTTCCTCCTTCTAACTCACTAAAGACAGGACTAGATACTTATTCCATTCTCTCCCCACAGTAGCACTGAGTTTAGCACATTTTTTTCACCTGTATTGAATTAGTAAGTTTGGAAGCATTAAATATATTGTTTATAAATTAATATGTCATAAAAATATGTTAACTGAACAGAAATAAGACCTCAGAGAATTAAATTATTAGAGGTCAATAGCCAGTTAATGGCAGAAATAGATCTAAATCCTAAGCCTTCTAATGCTCAGTACAATATTCTCTCCTTAACCAAAGTTTCTTAAATATTTATTCAAACATCATTTATAAATTTACATTTAAATTTTACTTTAAAAATTTTTAAGTAAAGGGGATGCAACATAATTGATGTATTTTCACTTATTGTGACATTTTAAAGAACAGTCTATATTGGATTACTTTAATATTTTGTCTTTACTTTTGTTGCTCTTATATATAAAAATAAGTCCCCAGCAACTTTAATTTTTTTAAAACATGTTGTATTGTTAAATTTCATTACCAGAGAAAATAAACTGGATATTTATGTTGTTCATGTTTTACAGTAAGAGAATGCAATGAAGGACACTAAAAAGAGCTAATTATACTTCTTCTAGTCTGGTCATTCTACACAAAGAGAAATGTTTTCATGGCTATGAGACATCTCTTCTGTATCAGATAAGAGTTAAATTAACTTGTATTTATAGGACAATTTATGGTACAGAAAGAACTTAATGCCTGGTGTCATGTAGGTGTTGAATGAATGTTTATTGAATATGACCTGTGTAGGTGATTCCTTTATTTCACTGAATCTTCCTGTCAACTTCATGAAGTAGGTATGTATATACTCACTTTACAAATGAGCTTAAATACAACAGGGCTGAGATTTTAGTTCAAGTTATCCTATTCAAGCGGTGCCTGGGTGGCTCAGTAGCTTAAATGTTTGACTCGGTTTTGGCTCAGGTCATGATCTCAGGATCTTAGGCTCTGTGCTAAGCATGGCGTCTGCAGGAGATTCTTTCCCTCTCCCTCACCTTCCTCCACTACTCTTCCTCCTATTCATGCTCAATCTCTCTCTCTCAAATAAATAATTAAATAAATAAGTATTCCCGTTATCCTATTCAAATTCTCTTACTAGTAGCATTCAGATAAGCAAATTTCATAAGATAATACCTATAAATCATATTTTTGCCTTAAAATATTTATAGTACAGAGTTGGTGAGATTATGTTTATTATTCATTTCAATCAGAGCCATGAAAGAACACACATGGCACATTCTAATAGGTTTTTAAAGGGGTTTAATAAAAGAACCATGTACAAGAGTGTAACAGGATGGGGCACCTGGGTGGCCCAATTGGTTAAGCGACTGCCTTGGGCTCAGGTCATGATCCTGGAGACCCGGAATCGAGCCCCACATCGGGCTGCCTGCTCGTCGGGAAGCCTGCTTCTCCCTCTGTCACTCCCCCTGCTTGTGTTCCCTCTCTGGCTGTGTTTCTCTCTGTCAAATAAATAAAATCTTAAAAAAAAAAAAAAGAGTGTGATAGGATGAAGAGAAGCCAACAGGTGATGATGAAGGATCTAGGAAGCTAGCCATAGTTGGTAGGGAGCTCTTGCCATCTCTTGCCTGAAGGGCAAAGGGAATGAATGGTGATTTCACTGTTTCAGCCACCACAAGGCACGTGAAGAGAAAAAAAGTGGAGACTGAATCAGGATTGGGGATCCTCCCTCAATGCCTACTTGATTAAAAAAAGAAAATTGAATTGGAGAAAGACAGCATCGGGGACTCTACTGAAGTAGTGTGCACTGCTTAGACAGAACCTGCCAGGAGGGTATCCATCTTGAGTTGTCTTACTAATATGAACAAGAGGACCACAGCAACAAGAGACTATGAGAGGTAACCTAGAGCAGGAACCTTGGTACAACCCCTTAAAGACCCATACTTGCATTCCAGGTAAGAGAACTAGTCTTGGAATGCAGGTGTAAACATTTGGCCTTTCTCATATTTCTCTTCCCAGTCTCCAATGTAGGAGGAGAAAAGTAAACTCAGAAAGGGATGGAGCAGAATTAGAAAGGGAGAAGAAATGAAAGAATAGGACTCACATACATTATCTCCAGTTTCTGTAGATTTTTAAGCACAAGACCTAAAGAGAGGAACTATACTAATTTCCCATGTAGCTGAACTTATGTCATTACAGAATTGAAGAGATTTTTTAATATCTTGGAATGGGTGAAAAGTTTTAGAAACAATCTAAGTTAATTTTAAGAGGACTAGAAAGAGTGATTTAATAGAGCATGGTTGAAAATAGCAACTGGAGAAAAAAATAAGATCATTTTATGCTTATGCCTCACCAGGGTGAAACTGTTTAATAAACCGGTTATTTACATAAGCAGTGCGTACCATCAAATAGGTATTTGACAACAGTACTGCAAAGAGTTAACTCCAAATAGCTTTCAGCCTTGTTAGCCTTACATTACCAATAAGCCTGGGCAAGAAAAGTGACCATAAATCTTCAGTTTAGTAAGAACTCACGTTTTAGTATGTATTACAAAAATGTATCTAAACATAATTTACTGTTTGTCATCAAATGCATATAGACTCCTATTATTTAAAAAACTGAAGTTCATTTTTGTTTTGCCTTCTCTGTGAATGTCAGTCACCAAGCCAGGAATTAAGTGTCAATTTTAACTTCTGACTTGTTTTCATATCCCTCTATGTATTTTTGAGTAAGCATAGAAATGAGCTTTGTTCTGTTTTCCACAAGATTAAATTCTTTACTCTTTCCACTTCCAGCTCTTTGAAAACTAAGCAAGACAACAGAAACATATCCACCAGCTCTGTATCAAATCACTAAGAACAGTCCAACTCTTTTACAATGACACATCCCCCTAAAGGTAAAAGCGTAGTTAATTCTTCCAGCTGGAAGTTGGTTTGAAGTGCTTATCTTTAGCATCTAAGGACTATAAACATCCATTTTTTTCAACCATATAGCTTTCAGCAGGAATATTCTAAGAATCAAATCTGTACATCACTATATAACCCCCATATTAAGATGAGCATTCATCTCTTTGAAAGGATTAATAATACAGGGTCCACCCTCATATTTTTCAGTGAAATATCGGAAAATTTATTTTTAAAAAAGAAAAGAAAATTTCTTACCCCTCACCTGCCCCCAAATGAATGAATTTACCTCTGAGCTTTCGCATTTCCAGCTTTGTTTTTGGTTTCCTTGACTACAGTTGACCTGCTTGGTCACTGTTTCCCTGAAATCTTCCTTCTCCTCTGAAAACGTGATATTCCTATTTCCCCACTACAATTTCACTCTTACCCACGTCCTCTCTTCTTGGCCTATCCTGCAAAGTCAATCAAAGCTCACTTTAACATTTTGTTCTCCTCTTTGTATGGATTCTCTATATTACCTATTTTTGCAGTTTTCAGCCATCACACTTATGTTGATAATTCCAAAAGTTTATAACTTATGTCTTAACATTTCATCCTTTCCCATAATCTATGTTAGAGGGCATGTCTTAGGGAACCTGTGACATTGGAAATGTAAGTAAGCCTTAAACCCAGACAAATGATCCCCACCCTTTAACTGGCATCCTGAATCTGCCCCAAGTCAGTCAAATGCTGTCCTGCCAACACCCCCACCATCTGTATTTGTATCTTCCTTTTCCTTTCCTTAGAAACCTCCTAAGAGCAGATCTTCATCTCACTCTAACTGCTGCAAGGATCCCATCTATATGCTAAGTCTCTGGCTTCTGAGCCTGCCATTCTGTGCAAATAGAACAGCCAATATTCTCTATTATCTCTATTCTTATTGTGCCAATCTCGTAGAATCTCTTTCTCTAAAGAAGAATCTCTTTCTCTTGCCTACGAAATCTAAATTCGTGAGTCTAGTCTCTAAGGCCCTTTATCAATGGAGTCTACAACCCCCATGTTTTCTAGCCAAATATCTCATTAGTCTTTGACACACCACTGCTTTAGTGTCATCAAGTAAACGCTTACTTCCCACATGCACCTTAATCATCCCCCTTGTGTTTTTTTCACAACCTCAAATTCCCTCCTTTGTTCTTTTTACTGGCCCATGCTTATTACTGGCCATACTTACTATCTTTGGCCACATAATTACTGTAGCATCGTTATTCCTGAGACTACAAAATTTCCCCTACTCTCAGCTTATTTTTTGATTTTCCTTGATGGTCACATGCTTAGCAGTCATCAGAGCTAACTCCTAGATGTTGCTGACAATCTCATATCATTCAAATAAATTGTCAATGTAAATGTAAACAAACTGGGTATAATTTCAGATGAGTGGACTAATCCTTAAAATGCTTCCTTTATTCCTGATATCAACAAACAATTATTTAGCATCTACTATAGAAAAGAGACTACACCAGCAGCTACGAATAAAAAGATATATTTTTAAAAACCCTCCTCAAATAAAAAATACTCTCAATAACTTGAAAAGCTCCTCTTAAAAACCATTTTCCCATCCATAAGCAGACACTGGTAATTTTTGAAGTTTAATTATTATTGGGTCACTGAAATATATGCCCTTTATTTTTAGAAGGCATTATTTAATAGTTAAAATAATTCCTTCATTCAACAAATAGTCATTGAGTACCTACTAGGTACAGAACGCATGAGTGAGCTTCTTAAGAAGAATTTTTTTATTTGTTTGTTATCTTATTGTATCCTCTGTCAGAGGAAATATATTTACTCTCTCAAAAAAACGTTGACAAAATATATAAGGACATGGAATTCTTGCTTTTAAGAACATTAAAAGTTACTCCTCATATTTAAATATATTGTGTTAAATGAAAATTCCAAACACCATTCTTATAGTAACATCAATGATCTGACTATCAACTGTTCTATCTTCAGAGGGAAACCAAAACCTTATCTAACCCTCACTCCCACATTATAAAATTCTCTAGAAATACATAAGTGTAATTTTCTTAACTTCTGAAAGAAAAAGATATTTTAAGCTGAAAGCAAGAATGACATATTTATTTTATCCAGTTGAACTGTTTACATAATTAAACTAATTAAGACTCCAACTAATTGTCATGGAAAGAAATCCTTCGGGTACTAAAAAATGTTTTTAAAGTAAATTATCACAATTTCTCAGTGAATGTGTTACATTTTAATTACCCTGTTAAGTATCTAGGCTCTTTTCTTTATCCTTTCCTGGTACAAGTCTGTTGGTTTCCCTTAAATTATTCACTTTCTCAGTTTTACCACGTAGTTATCTAGCAGCAATAAACCTATGAACTTAACGTTGACCCCAAAGGCTTCAGCCATATATGCAAGTGTCAATCACCTGAATGTGTCCAGCTGCTGCCTGTTGGTACAGTTTCTCATTTCTCTACATAACATATAGATGAACAGATTCTATTTCATCTCTTAATAGCTATGTATTAGAAAAGCAGATAACAGTATTTGTGCAATCAGAACTGTTGGAAGGCAGACTCATGTTGGAAAACCTCCACTCTGTTCCTGACCTTATCTCTGAGATGGGTCTTTCTAAGGCAATCACTCCAACATGAGTAGCAAACACTACAGTTTTTCCTTCGGCCATTTGTTTACAGAATATGTTTTTCTCAAGTGTCCAGAAAGAGTCCTGCTGCCTGTTTGAAATTGTGAACAAACTACAAAATAAGGGACAATCTAGATTTTGTTGGGCCAAACCTTATACAACACTGGGAGACCTTCCACAAAGAAATACAAAAATGCTGGACCCCGTGGGTGGCTCAGTTGGTTAGGAGGCTGACTTTTTGTTTCAGATAGGGTTGTGATCTCAGGGTCGAGATCTTGGGGTCGTGAAATGGAGCCGCACATCAGTCTCCATGCTCAGCTTCAGGTGTGCTTGAGATTCTCTCTCCCTCTCCCCCTGCCCCTCCCACTGCTTCTCTCTCTCTCTCTCTCTAAAACAAATACATCAGCTTAAAAAAAGAAAAAAGAAACAAAAACAGAAACAGAGGGTGCCTGGGTGGCTCAGTTGGTTAAGCGACTGCCTTTGGCTCAGGTCAAGATCCTGGAGTCCCATGATCAAGCCTTGCATCAGGCTCCCTGCTCGAGGGGAGGCCTGCTTCTCCCTCTCTCACTCTCCCTGCTTGTATTCCTGCCCCAAGCCACCTGCATGGTCAGTTAGGTGATTTCCCTCTGCAAGGCATGGAACACTGACCCTCCCACAAAATGTGAGGAGTTTATCTGGGGAAGAAATTCCTCCACCTTCCTTGTTTGCTACTCTTAGTACGGAATGCTTGACATTTAAAAACCATGTCTGGTATATAGCAAAATGTTTTTGTCTCTACTTACCATCATTAAAAATAGCCTAATCTTAGATATCCTGCAGCTCTGTGGAGGAGATTGTCAAGGTTCTTAAATGGTTAAATAAAGGGCTTAATATAAGAAATAAAACTGTACTAACAAGACCATTGCCACACACACAAAGGATCCATAAATAAAGAGTTCTGCACCCAGTCATAGAAAAGAGGCTTAAGCAAGTGCTTTTTACTCTTGCAAAATAAGTTATCTTTCTCCTTGATGCCAGACAGACTAACTTTTGGTCATTGTATTAATAATGTAGCTAAAACTTGGTACACAATTAATCTAAGCCTTTCAATTGCCTTCTTGTTTGTAAGACCTGCTTAAAAAACACCATATCATTTATATGCAAGTCTATACCTTTCTTTATTCTCACTTTTGCAATCTGCTTATGGCACTCCTTTTAGAGCATAAAATCAATAGAAAAATAATAACCTGCATAGTTACACTCTGATTAAGACTATATCAATACCAATATACTTAATAGTTTAAATGTAGTTACTTAAAGTTTCCATGACCACCCGTTCACCGTTAGCCTGCGTGACCACTCTCTGCCTTGCACAGCCAGGGGATAAAACACTCCATTGAGATAATATCAGACAGAATCAACTGTTGTCTAAAGCTAGACTGATGTGACTGCCAGTGGACCAGGGTCTGTTTCTGCCCACAATTGATTGCTCTATGGATTAGGGATGTTCTGCTCTAAGTTTATGGCACCTGAATGACGCCAATGTCATGAAAAAATTTATGATTGGAAACTTAAAAAAATCTGTATAATCTCTTACAAAACTCTGATTAGCCTTCCTTTGGAATGATCTGTAAGCACATGCTTTAAATAAAGAATCCCGAAGACACAGTTTTCAGGAGATCTCCACACCACTCTTTGAGTCCGGTCTCCTCATTTGGAATCGTCGATGCCGTCCCCACCTTCTAGGACCCTGACTGTTGCTGGGGCTGGCTCCCAGCATGTTCCCTCTCTAGCTGTGCTTCTGTCTGTCAAATAAATAAATAAAATCTTAAAAAAAAAGAAAGAAACAGAAACAGAAACGCAAAGACAGTATTAGGTACAAAAGTGGACATTTAACTCTCTTCTGTGCACTGGAAGCAGCACTCCTGCCATCTGCATCCCCTGAAAATACATACCTGTGCAAAGTTAGTCTTCTCCCTCTTCTTAGTCAGGATCACCTCTTAGCTGCTGAACCCATCACTATCTGTTGTGGTGCTAAAGCCACCAGAGATACTGACAGATCAGAGCCTCAGCAGCTGGGCAAAGCCCACATCCCCTGACCTCACTTATTTCTAACCTACAGCTTTCAAACCAGCACCATTTCAAGGGACAGTGACACAGCATCCAAGTTCATTAGAGCTGGGGCTGCCACAGTAGGGGTGGCTGGTTCTGGGACTGGAATTGGGACTGTGTCTGGGAGCCTCATCATTGGTGAGGCCAGCACCCCCTCTCCAAAGCAACAGTTCTCCCATACCCTTCTGGGTTTTGCCCTTCTCAAGACCATAGGGCTATTTTGCTTTTCATGGCCTTTCTCAGCCTCTTCACCACGTGCTGGAGCCCTCTCTACATTCCATGCTCTCTCTTCCCTTCACATATAACTTGTATGTTCCTTTTCCTATACCTCCCCAGGCAGTCTGGGGAAAGTGGTAAGCACAAGGTTTGACAGAGATAAGACAAATAAATATCGTATTAATAAGGAAAACAGTGGACATTTACATAGAATTAGAAAATAAACCACCAAAAATTAATGCAGATCCAGGTCCTTTTTCTTTGGAGATCTCTTGGGCCATTTGCCAGAGATATCAACAGAGAAATACTTCTTGCTGGCAACTTGGCTTCTTCCCTCTACCTGAAACTCAGTAACTCTCAGAAACTCTAGCACTCACCAGATGAGGTACCCTGAAGCTTCAATTCATAAGCTGCATGGTAAATTTACTTCTGCATAGTTGAAACAAACAAATGAACAAACAGAACTTTAATACTCTTTTGGATGATTTCTTTTATCTTAGTCTTGGCCTTCTACTAAGCTTCTGGCCTTTTCTGAGTTCCCTATAATGTGATCATGATATGTATTAAATAAGCCAATTTTTAAGCTGCAGAACATGGTATTCAGGGACCAGTGGACTCATGTCTCTACAAAACTGTCACCACTTCCTCTTATCCTTCATTGTGCAGAGGAGATGGGCATGACAGCTATGCAGCCTTCGTTTTTGCTTCCCCAGGTTGCCTGCCTCTTCCAGACTAATATCCAAGCATTTCAACTCTTTGATTTGTTTATTTTTTTGAACTTCTCCATGTTCATCATTGGCATGATATTCAGGGTTACAAACCCTCAGAACTAAGCAAGCAAAGGGTACTAAGTTCTTAGGTCCTCCAGCTTCCAGAAGGACCTGTAGTACAACAGCTGAGCCAAGACATTTGCTGAAGCCAAAGAGAAACATTTGCAAAAATATCTCAGATAGTAAAGCAAAAAATTTCCCTACATACTCTAGAGAACCATAGTGCAGTTTATAAAATATCCCAGTTTCACAAAAATTCTATATTGCCTTTCTCTTGTATTTATAAATTTATAAAATGGTTTGTACCAAAAGTATATTTTCTAATTTTTAAATAGCATACTTAAGCACACTATTCACTGGAAGATCTTGAGTCCTCAGTGAGCTGCAAATAGTAATGCTAGGTTGCCATTGGAGATTATCTCATAAGGATGATGAAAATAAATTTTGCTTTGATATTTCAGATCAGGTTTTTAGGAATATAAGCTGGGACAGAGCCTCAGACTGGAGTTTGGCCCCTATGGGTCTATTTCTAATTTTTGGAAAAAAATGTCTTTGGCAGTTAATTCACACTAGACAACTCTATTGAAGCTCATTAAGAAGCTACTGGACATTTTTGTTATGGTTTATTTAAAGATATTAAGCTGCTTTTTCTTTTAAGAAAAAAACTTGGTATGCCTCAATTTTAACAATTCTAAAGCAACTTCAAAATAATACCAAGCTGTCTTTGTTATAGGCCACGCTATAGAGCCTGCGGCACTGTTATGGTAACTGAGTAAAAGGAAATTTTCTCTTATATAAACATATTGCTAATCACTTAGCAGCTAAATTCGCTGGAAAAACTAGCCTCCCAAGAGAATAATGTTCATTTTGGCAGGTACATTCTGGTATGTTTTGGAGTGGATCAATCCCTTATCAGTGTCTGTTAATAGTGGAAATTTACATAACTGATAATGTGCTTGCTATTGCTATTTTCTTTGTAACACTTTTCAAATAAGTCCCCTAAATATAAAACCAGGTCATTCCTCTTAGTGTATGTAAGATACAAATAGTTAATACCTTCTAAACATATATTGCTATCGAATATCCTAACCTAGGACATTTTATCCAAGGTGAGCATTTTGAGATTCTATTTTATTAATATACAGATAAAGAAAGCATATTAATAAATCTGCCCTTTGAGAAAATATCCCAATGGTTTTCCTTTTGGGAATGAAGCCTTAGATCAGTGACCTTCTAAGTATAACCTAAAGACTGATATGGTGGGACTCCTCACTATTTAGAGACTTATTAAGTGAGCTATTAAAGTTTATTAATATTTTTCATTCATACACCCAAATAACTTTGTTAGAAATTTTTTTTTAAGATTTTCCTTATTTATTTGAGAGAGAGAGAGAGAGAGAGAGAGAGAGAGAGAGAGAGAGAAAGCACAGCAGGGGGAGCAGGTTTTCTGCTGAGCAAGCAGCCTGATGCAGGGTTAAAATTTTTCCAAAGTCTTTGGGGGCGCCTGAGTGGCTCAGTTGGTTAAGTGACTGCCTTCGGCTCAGGTCATGATCCTGGAGACCCGGGATCGAGTCCCACATCAAGTCCCACATCGAGTCCCACATTGAGTCCCACATCGAGTCCCACATCGAGTCCCACATCAGGCTCCCTGCTCGGTGGGAAGCCTGCTTCTCCCTCTCTCACTCCCCCTGCTTGTGTTCCCTCTCTGACTGTGTTTCTGTCAAATAAATAAAATCTGTAAAAAAAAATTTTTTTTCCAAAGTCTTTAATGCATCATTCTGTTAAGAAGCCTGGATACCATGCTATGCTTGAGAATGTTGTAAAGTCCTACTGGGCACATCCCTCCATGCAGTTAAGATTCTTAAAATTTGGGCACCTGGGTGGCTCAGCAGTGGGTTAAACCTCTGCCTTCGGCTCAGGTCATGATCTCAGGGTCCTGGGATTGAGGCCCGCATGGGCTCTCTGCTTGGCAGGGAGCCCACTTCCTCCTCTCTCTCTGCCTGCCTTTCTGCCCATGTGTGATCTCTCTCTCTCTGTCAAGTAAATAAATAAAATCTTTAAAAAGAAAAGATTCTTAAAATATTCCAGTAGAATTTTACACTATTATCAGTGTATTGTCAGTGTAGCTTTTAGTCAATTACAGCATTCACTTGCTGCTGGTCTTTGTCTTTAATACCATATCATTATTCATTTTACATTATTATTAATTTTTTGTTATAGATTCTTTTGATTTTTCTCTCCTTTAAGTTGTACTGATGCAGATTTTCATAAGCTTCTGAAACTGATCTCAACTTCAATAATCATCAGAGAAGTTAAAAGTAAAATAAGAATTGGGTAACACCGAGCCTAGTAGTATAGCTAAAAGTAAAAAGAATATCTAGATTTATATCTATATCATCTCTGTGGATACCATAAAGCTGAGTGCATTCTTACCATAGTTAGGGAGAGCACACTCCTGAGAGAGTTTTAGTAGTATCTCAGGAAAGGGAACAGAAAAATTAGGATATTTATGAGGATCAGGATCCTGCTTTAAGGTGGATATCCAATGAAGGGGCTTGATTAGGACTGATATGGATCATTATAATTTAGTACTGGTGGACACAGCAAAGTGAGGATTTTGAAGTATGAGTTTCAAACAGTTTAGGAAAGTACACAGTTGTTTGATGATGTCTGTTAAGCAGTTCAACAGTTTAACGTTTATTTAAATGTCTTTCTCAAAAAGTCTCTGAACAAACTATAAAGTTATCTGCATCTTTTATTCCCCTAGATAAGCGTTCCCTGGAATAGTAAGCTCATGTTGATGAAGAACAAATGAAGTCAAGAAAGACAGCCAAATAAAATCATGTTTATGTAGACATGCAATGCGCATGTACATAGGTTCAGTTCTCGCTGTCCCACTGTGTGGTCATTCTTCAGGCTATGAGGGGGTTCATCAACCTCTGGGGATGTGTTCAGTTCAATTCTCATGAATATTTGAGCTATCATGATACTGTATCATGTTTTCAAGATGGTTGTTTCAAGCTCCATAAGTGTCAGGTTTTCTTTTTGTTGGAAGATCATTTGTTGGATCATCATTTGATGGCACAGTGATTGCTCAGCAACATTCATACATCCGGTGATCATGCATCTGAACTTTAGAACCATATAAATACTAAGGTAATAATTATGATTAAAGTTTATAATTCACTTGTCAGCCAGGAGATAAGATGCCCAAATTAGACAGAAGACAGATCACATCCCCACACCAAAGAGCCCACATAACCATGTAGAAGTTGATTAGCTAAACTGATAATCCTATGGCTTGTTCCTTCCCAAATCTTTTTCATCATTGTAAAGATATCAAAGAGGTGTAAGAGAATGGATGTAGTGAAAAGAAGAGCCATATGTACCCCAATGTTCATTGCAGCAATGGCCACAATCACCAAACTGTGGAAAGAGCCAAGGTGCCCATCAATAGATGGATAAAGAAGATGTGGTACATATATACAATGGAATACTATGCCTCCATCAGAAAGGATGAATATCCAACTTTTGTAGCAACATGGACTGGATTGGAAGAGATTATGCTGAGTGAAATAAGCCAAGTAGAGAAAGTAAGTATCACATGGTTTCACTTACTTGTGGTGCATAAGGGTAACCTAGAGGACAGTAGGAGAAGGAAAGTAAATGGGAAGTAGGGTAGTCCAGGGAGAGAAAGGAAACAACAGAGACTTTGGACACATAAACAAACTGAGGGACTTGGAGGGAGGGGGTGGGGGGATGGGAGAGCCTGGTGGCAGGTACTGAGGGCACCTAATGCGTGGAGCACTGGGTGTGGGGAATGGGGAATGAATCTTGGAACACTGGAAAAAAAATTTAAGTAACAATAAAAAAAAAAGAAAAAAGATATCAAAGAGGTCTGTAACAATCTAAGCACAATGTAACTACCCTAAAACATCATCACATTTTCCCTCTCAAGAGGCCAATATTATATTGAAAGAGGCTCCATTCTGAACCAGCATTTGTCCAATTTAATGAACTTCTCAAGTGGTACTTCTCTTGGTGATTCTTTAGTTCTTTAGCTAGTTTGTAAACCATCCCATGTTGGAATATTCCTATTCCCTAAGCCTGTTTTAAAGCACATGGTGAAATTTTTCTAAGAGAAAAAAAAAAATGATGGGCCAAAATGGTCCCTAAGTGAGGCAGAGACTATCCTAAAGAAAGGAATCAGATTACCAATATAACAAGTCTCTATTTAATTGCCAGTTAGAAATGAGTAATCCTTTGTTCGCAAATTCAATACCAATCAGTGGGAATGGATTGTCAGTGTTGTAAAATTTGGTGTTATTTGTCAAGCATGGTTTAGTACCAAGCAATGAGTTTGCATTATTGAGATCCTTAAGTAGACCGAAAGCTAAAGAAAAACAGTATGTCTTTCTTTGAAGTTTCTTGAAAATTAGTTGGTCTTCCAATGTATACCATCTGTACTCTAGCCCTTGTCTCAGTTCTATTTTTGTGTAAGCTCAATTTTAAAAGTGAGGCTCAACAAAAGGTCACTGAATACTGTTTCAGTGGAGAGAGGAACTTTCTTTTTAAAGTACAATGTGATATAGGGTTTTAGATTTCTCACTGTCTGGATGTTGTAGGGTTTTCTATGTATAATGTTAGTTAACAGTCAAGTACAGTTACCCCGGAAACCAATGGATCTATTATAAGGAATGAGTACCAAAGGGAGCTGGGTCGCTCCAAATGGAAAAATGTGTTTTCCATTGCTTTAGTACTATGCATAAGCTTATTAGCAAACTGTAGCCATGTATGGGACTCACATAACAGAGTGACTAAGGTGGCAAGCATTAAAATTAGAAATAGGTTTCTTATAATAACTTAGTTAAAGCCTTACATAAGCAACAAAGGCAATAAAATGTCCAGATAAATAAAGAACAAAATAATGCACACTAAAGCACTGTAATATACAGTACTATTCTGTGAATCTTGGATGAAAGCTGTCTACATATCACCTAGTCATCTACTTGGCCTAGAGAATTTGAATTTAAGTTATCTCCTTCTGAAGACTGTCTACCTCCGGAGATACCCAAAGAATCTTCATCTTGAGATCTTTGCTAAGGACCATCTTCTAGTGATTCAAAGACAGTTTGTGCCTCTTTATTTGAGAGACATGAATCCAAGGACCAACTACTTGGAATTTTATTGCTGTTCTAGTTGTGAACAGTACCAACTGGGCTCTTTCTAGAAGACCTGATCTCAGGTTTTAGATCATTCAAGGGTTGTTAGAAGGATTATAGACTGCTCAAATCTCTTGATAAAAAATACTGCATGTATTCTCTGAATCCCCTGCAATATTGGACTATGTCTTTTTTTATTAAATGGAGTCCAGAATTGCAAGTGAAGTTTCTAGATATATGAGTCCATCATTATTAACTGCTATGGGAGAGTCAATGAATCCCAGAAGGAGTTGATCTCAATAGTAATATCTTAAGCCTTAGAAGTTTGAGAGTCTCTGAGAATTTTGCCAGTTTGAATTCTACAGTTCTGTTTGTTCCTTCTTCCTTTTCTGGAGCTTGGTGGCAATATGAACAGTTAAGTTTCTAAGTGGCAGAATTTTGCAAAACTTCCCAACAACAATCTCTTGTCAGTAGAGAGACAGATCAGGAACAGTTCCTAGGTCAGGAACACAAAGTTAAATAATATTTCTCCAGGGAGAAAATGCTTCAAAAATCCTGAGACAAAGCAATGATCTGAATATATTAAAAATCTGCCAATAGAACAGAAATCTCAGAAATAAACTCATGCATAAACAATCAACTGATCTTCAACAAGAGTGCCAAATATACACAATAGGGGAAAAATAGTCTCTTCAATGAATGGTGTTATGAAAAGTTCTCTGCTTCTCACCATGTGAGGATACAAATAGAAGCAGCAGTATGGAACAAGGAAGAGAGCCCTCATCAGAACTGACCATGCTGGCATCTTCATCTCAGGCTTTCTACCACCCAAAAAAGTGAGAAATAAACTTCTATTGTTTAAGCCACCCAGTCCACGTTGTTTTTGTTATAGAAACTTAAACTAACTAAGATAAGGATTCTGATTCTCATCACCAATTCTTATTTGTCAGTTCCCCCCACCCCACCAAGAAATTTTCTGACACCAGCTCGATATTCTACAATTTAGTTCAGTTCTGACACAAGTACTGCCAGATCCCCCTTATATTAGGAATCTAAAATAGTCAAACTCATAGAATGGTGGTTACTAGGGCAGGGTACAGGGGATGTTGGTCAAAAGCACAAATTTTCAATTATAAGTACTAGGGATTTACTACAGAGCATCATGCCTATAGCTAATAATAATGTATATATTCTTAGGAATTTGCTTAAAAAGTAGATCTTATATAGTATTTTTATCACAAAAATAAATAGGGCAAGAAGAAATTTGTGGAGGAGGTAGATTATGGTGATATTTTACTGCTTTATATTTATCTGCAAACCCACCAAACTGTATACATTAAATATGTACAGCTCTATGTATGTCAATTATACCTCAACCATGAATAGAATGTTGAAACTCTCAGTCCTACCCCTGATTTCCAGGAAGGGGAGAGGGGTTAGAGTTGTCCTGATGTTCTGATTCAATTTCATCAAAATCATCAGAACCAAGAGCTTACTATAGTCCCTGTTGATTCAGTGACAAACACCTACCTATCACATCGGGGGCGATAGCCACAGTAGCTAAAGTAATGGAGGCTTCTGCATCTTGGCTGGTTCTATATGTATGTTAATCATAACTGTATTCATAGTTGGGCCCCCTTGGCAACCAACCCCCATCTACAGGTGCTTTAGAAAGTCACCTCATAAGCATAAACCAGTTGCAACAGAAAAGGGCTTCTAACAAATAATAAGACACCTATTTCACCTTTATGGTTCTAATATATTTTCAGGAACTGAGGACAAGAGACCAAATATAACGAAAGATGCTCCTGTTGCTCTTATCTCTCAGGGAATTACAAGAGTTTGTGTTATTGTGAGCCGGAACAGTGGGTAAAGACCAAATATATGTGAGAAATAACCAAATATACATAAGAAATGACCAAACTTGTATTTCTTATATATCACAATGTTGCAGTAACAAGGCAGAGTTCCAGAAAGAATAGGAGTTTTACAAGTCTGATTAGATAATCAAACAGCTCCTTGAAAGGCTTATGGAGAGTGGGAGGGTATTCTGTTTATTCTTAAAAGACAAAGTTAAGTCACTATTTGGGGAGCTAAAAGAATAGGAATAAAGAAACAAAGAAAGGGAATAGAAAAAAATAGAAATAGGAAGTGGGGCCCAAAGCAATACATCAAGTTGAAAGCTCAAGAGGCCTCAAACGATTGCTCTATTTCTAGTTGAGAGTCTTGGGTTGCAGAAGTGGGATGTCTTGATCAGATTTCAATGGGCCTCCAAGATTGTTAAAGAGTGGCTTGCTATTAACATCAACAAATAATCTCTTGATGAGACAAAGCTGAATTTATTCCTCATGAGATAAAAGAGAACACTACTTTGGCAGTGTTTTTGTAGCCTTTCTGTTGGGGGGTGGGGGAGGATGGAGTACAAAGTTGGGAGATGCATGAGATTTTGAGACTGGTTTAAGACAGTCTTTCCACGGAGAACTTCACTGATATTGTATAAGGATCATGACATAATGGATTAGAATTGGTGAAAATGGCAAAGTGAAGTTTTCTAGAGGAGGGTTTCAAAGAGTCTCGAAGAGTAAGAATCATTTGATGCTATCAATGCAGAAGTTGAGCAATCTGATATTCATTTAATTTTTTTTGGTAGCTCTTGGAGCAAATAATAAAGCTATATTTGCAACTTATATTTCTTGGGCAAGGGTTTCCTGTGCTAATAAAGTCATGTTGATAAAAATAGTGAAATAGTAAAATTATGTTAGTGAGGACAGCTGAATAATGGACATGCTAATGTAATGGTAAATTGTATAGTTGTAGAACTTTTCATTTCTCACTTTTATTCTCCTCCCATAGAAGAAACTGTTTTCTATAGTCTCGAAGAGCTTAGAAGAATGAGAGGACATTCTGTTTATCAGTAACTAATGACTATTCATAGGAACTCATAGAGATCACCACCTCTTGTCTAAAACTCTACAATAGCATATTCACTGGGGGCCTTCCTTCCACCCCATCCTACTCCAGGCTACTCTCTGCACAGCAGCCAGACTGAGACATTGAAATGCAAATAAAACACTTCAATGTTTTCCCATCTCTGTTAACATTAAAAACCAAATCCTTACCAAGACCAACAAAGCCTACTAGTACCACCTTTACAACCCAGTCTACAGTATGTGCTTTAGAGGGACATTTTGATCTCTCCCCAAATGTACTACCTGTTGCCCCCACCCACTCACCCCCAGATGAGAAATCTACAAGTTAGTGGAATATGCATAACTGGAGGCTACAGTCCATTTATTGAATATGCTGTGGTTTCCTAGAGTCCCAGAGTTCCCTGCTGAGGTATCTGCAAGCATGCTTCTAAGTCTGCAATTTATTCTTGCATATGATCCAAGACATAGATCTAAAAGGTAGCTGAGAGGCGGCTGTTTGCAGGGGTGAGAGTGGATCTTGGAAGCAATGCTCTGGGACATGCATGTGTACATAAAGTATTTCGAGATACGGAATAGAGCTGAAAATGGAAAGAGAAGAGGGTAGACCAAGGACTGGGGCCAATTCCTTATTCATCAACCTGGAATAATGAATCTAAGAATTTTACATTTAAACCTGGACTCCTGGGTGTTATAAAGGTTAAAAAAGGAAGCTAGAACATGTTTTATTTAAGAGTATGTTAGCTTGATTTATTACTTTTAAATATTCAGACATGTTACACATGGGCCTCCATTTGCTTTTGCCCTTGGTCTAACGTATGTTAAGTGTGAGCAGCCTCCTAGTTAGTGTATCTCCTGCTCCTTTCTTCCTCCTTCACCCTGCTCCTGTGGGTTGCCTTTCTGTTACTCAATCACTTGGCCTGCTTCTGCCTCAGAGCCTTAAAGGTGCTTGTGTCTGGAATGTTCTTCCCCAGAAAACCAAAAGCACTGGTCCCAGACATTATTTAAATATCTCCTCCTTAGGAGGCCATCCTTGATGAGATGACCAACTGAGCCACCCAGGTGCCCCAAGTGATGTTTATTTTTGATCCATTTAAAATCTTCCAAACAACTGACAAAGCAGTTTCTCATAGATATAGACTGGTGAGTGAGGGAGAAGAAGCCATTTGCATGGACTAGTGCTTTAAGTACTTTTTATCACTTAATATATTGTATGTGGGTGGAATGAAGTCATAAAAGCTAAAGAGGAGAAACAGTCCCTACCTGATTTACCATATAAAATATGTATTATAGTATATGCATTTAGATAAAATAAAAACAGGAAAAATAAGAGGCTGTTGTCTTTAACTTTCATATTTGTAATTCCTATATTATAAATTTAATATAAGATACATTTTATGGGGCACCTGAATGGAACAGTCAGTTAAGCATCTGATGAGATGCTTGGTTTCTACTCAGGTTCTGATTTCAGGGTCGTGAGATCAAGCACGATGTCAGACTCCATGCTGCGCACAGATCTGCTTGAGACTCTCCCTCTTCCTTTGCCCCTTCCCGTTTCCCAAAAATAAATAAATCTTTTTTTTTTTTTAAAGGGTACACGGGTACCTGGGTGACTCAGAGGGTTAAGCCTCTGCCTTCAGCTCAGGTCATGATCTCAGGGTCCTGATCTCAAGGTCCTGGGATCGAGTCCCACGTCAGGCTCTCTGCTCAGCGGGGAGCCTGCTTCCCCCTCTTTTTCTGCCTGCCTCTCTGCCTATTTGTGATCTCTCTCTCTCTGTCAAATAAATAAATACAATCTTAAAAAAAAAGGGGTACACTTTAGGATGCTTGGGCGGCTCAGTCGGTTAAGCATCTGCCTTTGGCTCAGGTCATGATCCCAGGGTCTTGGGATAAAGTCCCACATGGGGCTCCCTGCTGAGCAGGCAGTCTGCTTCTCTCTCTGCCTCTGCCTCTCCCCCTGCTGTGAGCTCTCTCTCTGACCATAAATAAAATCTTTAAAAATAAATAAATAAAAATTAAAAAGTGTACGTTTTATATGTGAGATCAAACTTTGAAATATAATAATAAATTTAAAACGTGAAGTCATGTTATTTATAATATTTATGATACTACTTATAATACTTACGATATTTTCAATACTCATAATATTCAGAATATGCTATAAACAATTGGGATAATTTAGATATTTGGTACAGGACTTTAAAACCTAAAGAATAGGGACGCCTGGGTGGCTCAGTTGGTTAAGCAACTCCCTTCGGCTCAGGTCATGATCTCGGAGACGTGGGACTGAGTCCCACATCGAGTCCCACATTGAGTCCCACATCGGGGGCTCCCTGCTCAGCGGGAAGCCTGCTTCTCCCTCTCTCACTCCCCTGCTTGTGTTCCATTTCTCGCTGTCAAATAAATAAAATCTTTAAAAAAAAAAAAACCTAAAGAATATATGGCAACTGAACTAAATACTGTACATACAAAAATATCAAACTACTTTCCAGACCCCTCTGATAATCTATTACAAATGACGTGAAGCTGACTCTGATTTTTCAAAATAGACACACACACACACACACACACACACACACACACCCTTTTATTGTTTAACATTATCCTTAATGCTTAGTCATTAGCAGGTACTTCATAAATATTTCTTAAATAAATAAATGAACTTGAATTGACTGATCTGGATCCAAAAATAGAGACAAATATACAGAAACAGAACAGAGAGACAAACACTGAAAACTACAGAAGGAAAAACAAATGACTGCTTTATTTACAACAGAAAAGAGGGGCACCTAGGTGGCTCAGTCATTAAGCGGCTGCCTTTGGCTCAGGTCAAGATCCCGGAGTCCCGGGTTCAAGCCCCACATCAGGCTCCCTACTCGGCGGGAAGCCTGCTTCTCCCTCTCTCACTTCCCCTGCTTGTGCTCCCTCTCTAGCTGTGTTTCTCTCTGTCAAATAAATAATGAATAAAATCTTAAAAACAACAACAGAAAAGAGTGAAGAAACACACACATTAAAACATATAGTTAGGAACTAGAAGCCTCGATTATATATATATATTTTTCTAAATTGTGTTCTGAATTAATATCAAATTATTTCCTTCACTTTTTAAATTTGCATTGTTTTAGGTTGTATAAGTTCCCTATGAGGTGGCTATAATTAACCCCTGTATATTAAAATGTTTTCAAGCTCAATAAACATTTTATCACAGCTTCCCTATCATTGTCTTATTCCAGAATTCAGCCATTATCTTTCCCTGTTTCATTAAAAAAACACCCTTAAACCAAGCCCCAACTTGCTTCAGGAGAGCAGAAACATCCTTTATGTGTTGTAGTGTATGTGTACTGAGGCATGTGCCTTGAGGATTTATGTTCCAACCTGAGATAAGTTTAGACTTGTATCAGGGATTCCAGGCTAGAAATCACCCCCCCCTTTTTTTTTTACATCAACTGGCATGCTGATTGTTATCTTCCCTGAACTGTGACTCATTAGTGACTAAAAAACAGAAACAGTTGCTCCAGAGTTCTGGCAGATTATTCAAAAAAGACCCATCCTTATCCATCATCAATTTCCACCCCAAAGTACAGTCACAGTAAATGCATGATGTGCACAACAATAAAGTATAGGCTTAATGCCTATGAAAATGACCTCTCCTGGGCAGGCAAGCCTTCACATTCCAGTTCATTACTTTTTCAAAATATCAGTAATTTCTGTTCACCCATTCAGTTCTAAATGGACAGAAATCACTTTGGGGAAATGAACAAGCCATGGCATGATTAGAAATTACAAAACATGGCATTTCTCCTTTCTCCCCTCTAGCCGGTAAGCTTTAGGAAAGCAGAACCATGTCTGTCTTATGTATAATGTACATTATGTATAATGTTCCTGGTATGAAGCGGGAACTAGATAAATGTTTCTTGTTTAAAATAACTAAAAGGATGAATGCAAAAAAAGTCTTTGCTAGCAGTTCTCTTATGGCAACAACAAAGATACTGAAATCATACTTAAATATGGGGAAAATGTGTCTGGCATCTCTAATTGGTAGCCATGAATTAAGAAGGAGCAACATGGCACCTTCTAGTTCTCCATGTATGTAAACAGGCCCAGCTTCCTATTTGTATTCTTTTTGGCTCTTATTCTATGCCACAAAGCCTCAAAAATGAGAGTCATATAACCAGTATATCTGTAAACCAATGGAGATCTCCTAAGGCTCTACTTGTAAAAAGAAAGTCAGCATTTGGGGGGGGGGGAGGTATAGTGTCTTCTTATTTCACACCATAACTGATTTCTGAACAGCGAACTTCAGGTAACATCTGACTATGAATATTTGATATATCCATATTAACACAAATGTCTGAGGTTTCTCTTGCAAACTTTATCAAGGATAGCATAAGCTTTAGAAGCACTTAGTTGTCAATCATCCCATTGGTTTTGAGCAGCATTTCCCCAGAAGGGAGATCTTTGGGTTACTAGTCTAAGCAGAGTTCCAAGGGGGTAGGCCGGGAAGGAATCTTTCTTTAAAAAATTATAATGAACATTAGCGTAATTCTGAGAAGTCCTGCAGTTAGAATAAGTTTCATCTTGTTAAGACCAGCATTTCCAACTCAAATTTATTTAATCTGGAAGTTTTCTTTTAAGTCAAAATATGTATACACCTATCGTAGAACACTCTCAAGGAAATAACACTAGCACGGATTGCTTTATGCAGTTCTGTATCTCCAAAATTAATATTGTTAAACTTCATGACAAATACTGCTATGCAGATTTTTTTAAATGCTTCCATCAGGATTAAGAGACTATTTTGTTTATCCTAAATGCTTGCCATATATCCTAGAAGTCTTAATCCATCTCTCTATGGGCAAACTGGAAATCTTAACAGTATCCCCGCTCCAGTGTTAAACAAATGTTCAGTACCTGAAGACACACTGTGAGATTATAATTTAATGTAATCCCAAACACAAGAAAATACCATGGAATGAAGGACAAGAATTCCTAGGAATTTCCTGGGAAACCCAGGGAAATGCAAATAAGCTTCACTTCCTCTTCAAGACAAATGACGTGAATATCCAATCAAAGTGTGCTTGGTGATAAAGGAAAAAGAGGAAGCCTTGGGCTGTACATGTGAACACATCCAATGAGCTGCCTTTATTAAGCGCTTACCAGTGAATGAATCTATATTTCAGCCTCCTTAATAAAATCACTATATAAACCAGTTTATGATTTTCTCTCTCCAATCATTGCAGCTGGTCATTACTGAAAACGATGATCTCAGAGTCCGCTGTTCCTGCCAGAGAGCTTGCACACAGAGAGATGCCTTTGTGAAGCCAGCCATAGAAACCTGCATAAAATTGGCCTTCTTTCCTTAATAGAGCCACACGAACAAAGATGAGTTTGTTGCTGACTCAGAGCTGAAAGCTTTGTTTTGTACAGCTCTCTGAATGTATTGCACTCTGCCAAAGGAGAAGGGCTCCTTCTTAAAAAAAAAAAAAAAAAAAAAAAAAAAAAAAAAAAAAAAAAAAAAAAAAAAAGAAGAAGAAGGAGAAGGAGAAGAAGAAGAACAGTAAACGGAAACCAGACAACAAATCAAAGTGCTCACCCTTTGGGTGGATATTTGTGACTAAAGTGGCCTGAAACTTTTGTGTGTGTGTGTGTGTGTGTGTGTGTGTGTGTGTGTGTGTGTGAATACTGGTCACATTTCACAAGCTGAATAAAAATGAAAGGAAAAGGAACTTTAATTAATGGGGATGTCTTTTGATTTGCAGAGCAAAACTGCCAGAGCAGATGTACTAGCAAAGAGGATTAGATTGTCCCTTCTATGATGCACTGAAATTTTCCCTTTTCCCCTGTAGTAACCCCATTGAAGAGAGGCTGTCTTTAGTGTCTAAGATTCAGCATTGCAAAGAAACCGTTGTCCTTGGGCACAATGGGCCACTCTCGCCAAGACTAGACAGAATATGTGAGGAGAGAACTAATATCCCTTTAAATATTGGCAAGACAGTTTCAGTTTTACCATATTTAAATGGCTAAAAGAGAAATTTGTGATGCATTCAAAGTTGATAAAATATGCATTAAAGTGAGTCTTAAAACATTCATGAATACCGTTCATCAATCTGAAAATGCAAATTGAATCAACAAGGACTAACCGCTAATTTTCCTTTGCTTTAATTTAATTAGTCCTAGGGTATTTGAGAGGGTTTCTGTTTTGTTTTCTTTTCTGATTATTGTTGAGATCTAAAAAGATAGAGCTACTTCCATTAAAAGGAAATAATTACCAGAATGTTGACCTTAATTGCCATCTGAGAAACCAAAATGATCTGTAAATTGTTCAGATAGTAAATGGTGTGCTTCAGTGAGTCTTAAGTGAGGGTAGAAATAACGTGTTTTCCCTGTTGTTATCCTTAATATGCTTCTGGGAGGAATAAGATAAGTGGAGAAGTGCATTTGTTCTTAGTGTCCAGTGCCAGGCCATTTTGAATATAGCTTCAGTTCTGGGAAAAAAGTAAAAGGGCAGAATGCTACTCAGCTGGGGTCTGATTCTACTGAAAATAGCTGTGGTTCTCTGCACAAATCAGGTTGTGGAAAGCCATGAATGCTGGCACTACCACAGAGTCACTTATTCAAGGGAAAAGTAAGGTCAAGCTACTGCGGAAGTGGAAGAAATAATCCTCTCTCCTCATCCTCCCACTAGGGCTCCTTAGTGATGAGGTACAAATCTGCCCTAGCGTAGGGGAAAGTATTTAAGTAAATGATTTCTCTCTGCACTCAGCTGACTCTGGGGTTGGTCTATAGCTTTTGTATCTATGAGATTCTGTCTTTTCTCAACAAATAAATATGTAATTCATATACCTGCAGAGGGCAATCACACAAATAAGTCTGGGTCCCTCACTCCCATTTTAATAGCAAAACTATATTTGTGAGCAACTATTGGTCCTTAAGACAGAATTAATACTCCGGTGAAATATAACTTTCTAGTTATAACACAGTCTACTCTAAGTGATTTTTCTAATAACATCTACTCCAGTGTGCACCAGTATAGGCTGACCAAACAGCTAATAAATGGTGACCCTACCTTCTTTGCCATTATCTTAAATTTCTAAGAGAGTTCCCAGTCTTATTCTGACAGGTGGAGCAAGTTCTGAAGCTTGCTTTGCCATATCCTGGATAACTGTGCAATACATTGTTGGATTTCTCTTTTCCTCTATCCAGACCAGCACCACCATAAAGTGTCATCAGGACAGAGCACCACCACCCCAAGCCCAGTCTAATCATGATCATTAGATACATTTACATAAAGAGCACACATGTGAGAGGGGGCCCTGTACATAGACCAGAGAACAGCACTCCAGGAGATCCTTGAAAGGCAGTGTCAACACCAACTGCACTGGAGAAACTATATTGTATTCTCCTTAGTTTCATCCTCAGGAGGACCAGGAAATAGCTGGGAATCTTCCTTTGCCTAATCTCTTGATGCATGTAACTAAAACCTTTTATTAACTTCCCTAAATCCTTCCATTTCCATGCTAAACTATCCCAGTTCCCCTGACCTTTCTCTAAGTTTTTATTTTTAAGATCTCTAATCTCCTTGTGTCTGAACACTAGAACTCCAAATTCTTTCTTCTTTCCAACTCTTGCAATCATTTCTCAGAGCATGTTTCATAAATGCAACTGGTTTTCTCCTCCCAGCTACAAGATCTCTTTTCATAGCTTAATTTCTGCAGTTTAAGCAAATAAGTACTTACTGTGAAACCACTGGTTAACTGTGGAAGAAGCTATTGGGGGAAATAGAGTCTTGCAAGTAAAGATCCACTATCTAGGAAGTTCACAATCTCTTGGCAGATACAGATATGTACCAAATAGCCCTTGACTCAAGACAGAATAAAATAATTGCTCTAACAGAGGTTCAAGAAGTATGCCATGGGTGGGCAAAGAAATGCATAATGATACTGGACTAAGGGACAAAGAAAACACAGCCTATGTTTAGGTGGCATCTGAGCCTGTATTGGAAAGGAGTAAGATTTTACTTCGGTAATGAGTGATCCCTACAGGAATGCTTGGTGGGTAAAACTCAGCCTTCTAACAGTCTGCGTGTTATTTGACACCTTTTCTGCAATCAACTTTCTCAGCAGGATGACTGATGGAAGCTTGCATGTGCATTTTGCCTGAGAACAGATGGGACTTTGACCTTCTCAGTCTATTAGTGGGGCTCCCTGGGTCCTACAAGCAAAGAATATGCCTTTCTTGTTTTTATTAATATCCCCTTTTCTCATTAATGCAAGGAGGTTTGGTAGATGAACCTGTTCAGAAATTTTTAGCAAGTTGAGATGAAAATGAGCTCAATGTTCAGAAAGGTAAGGTGATCCAGTGTGAATAGTTCAGTCATTGAAAAATTGAGGGACACCTGGGCAGTTCCATCAGTTGCATCCAGCTCTTGGTTTCAGCTCAAGTCATGACTTCATGGGTCCTGAGATGGAGCCCTGAATCAGGCTCTGTGCTCAGCAAGGAGTCTGCTTGGAGATTCTCTCCCTCTTCTCCTCTCCGAGCTCTCGCTCTCTCTCAAACAAGTAAATGAAACTTAAAGAAAGAAAGAAAGAGAGAGAGAGAGAGAGAGGAAAGAATGGAAAGAAAAAGAAAGAAGAAAGAAGAAAGAAGAAAGAAAGAAAGAAAGAAAGAAAGAAAGAAAGAAAGAAAGAAAGAAGAAAATAAAGAAAAGAAGGATTGAACATAGTGATTAAAATCACACCTATCTGCTCACTTCTCAGGCACCCTATATTTTGGCCACATTTCCCAAGTGGGTTCATTTTTCATGGTTCATCCCTCTCTTGTTTCCACATACTGTTTCCATGCTGTGAGAGTCCCCCTGACCTTCTCCAATCACTCATCTGCTTGTTTTCTCTAACTTGCTGAGCTCCCTTAAGATCTGACTGCAAATGACATGTTCTCTGGGGCATCTTTCTCAAACTAAATTCAAGCAGAAATATTCAGTGGCTCTACTGTGTTCTCAAAGCACTTTGCACTTACAGCGAAGGTCTCTTAACCATACTTAACAACTTTGCAGCAGCATGCTGAATTCACCAACATCCTTTTCACTCCCTCTGAAGCGTATAGACAGTTGTCCACTGCCTAATCAAAGATATGACCAGTAATGTCTCTCCAGTGTGGTTACATACTTCTGCCTCTGCTAGGAGGTGTATCCCACCAAGAAGCAATTGATTTGTTCCCAAACTTCTTTATGCTATTTGTATTTAATACTTTAATTATGTGTATAGTATGTAAGCCAGTAAATTATGAATCTGAAATGAAAACCAAATAACCTGATGGGCAAACCTCTAAGAAAAACTTCTATTGAGTTAGATGTGGGTTAGACAATAGTAAAGTTTAAGTGGAAAAAAAGCATTAAAAAATGACAGGTTTCCAAAAGTGTCTTTTTAAGTTTGTCTGTTTTCCAAATATCTTTAAAATCTCGTACTACTTTAAGAAAATTATAATTACTAGGAATTATATAGAATGTCTTACAGGTTATGGTTTATGGAAGGGAGGTAATTCCGTAGAGCCATACTCAAAGGAATTATACAAAATATTAAAATATTGGCCAATAAATGTATATTTATATGGGTTGAGTTAAAGATATATATATAATGATTAATAATATAATCATTCATATGATAGTTTACTTAAAATCACTTTTTTTGATAACTGACCTTTTATCAGTCTGAATCTAATGGGTAAGTGGGTTTCTGTTGTATCTCTATTATGTAATTATTATGATAAGCAGCCATCATTTATGTATCTAAGGGAGGGGACTGTGCCTTATTCATTGTTATACCCTTAGTGTCCAGTGATTACCTGACACACCTTGTTCCATAATGTTTTTTTCAAAAAAAGGTCCTAGGCTATCTTAGTTTATTTTTATAAAACTGGTAAAATAGCTAATGTGGAAATTATAGTCATTTTATAAAGGAGGAAACCAAGTCTCAGAGGTTGAGTGAGTGCCTAGAGACAAGAATTTGACATAAAAGAAGCAAAGGCTCCTATGTTCTGGCCAGAACTCCAAAGACCTTATGGCATCAGTAAGTTTGATGAAGGAAGTTTGCTTTGATGATTCCCAGTGGAAGTTGGATCCTGTCTCCAACAGGAAGTGAGACTCCATTCAGGAGCCTATACAGAACAATTTTTCCTTCTCTAATCAAGTCTATGGAAGGCATGTATTTAACTCTTTTGGTCACAAAGTCTACACAAGGGGAGCAAACTGGGTGTGAACATTATGGTTCCAGAAAGGTTAGAACTTACAGATCCCTGCTTTTGCCTTAAGTCTTCAAAAGCCAAAAGGAAATCAACCCCTACGTTGATACCAAAAAAAATTCTCTGAGAGTTGTTGAAGCACTTGGTTTACTCATTCTACCTGTGTCTTCACTTAAGAAAATAGCCTGGGGAGAAACAATAATGGAACTGCGGAAAGTGAAAAGTCTGCTGAAATAAGAAATAAATTTGAGTCTTCAGTTGGCAAGCATCTGAGGAAATGTTAGCATTGATGATATCCAGAATCTACTGAATCAATGGGCAGGGCCCTCAGTGAGTGAAGACCCTGAAGCTAAGTCAAATGGGAAAGGCAGATTGTCTCAGAAGGAAGTGAGAGGAAATCAGCATTGTTCTCACTGCTGCACACCTGCCTCCTGAAGGGTTCCTGGTATTTTTGTTCTCTTCTCAATTGTGATGACTAATCTGATATTAATTACTGACATCTCAGGATGAATAGTTTTAGATTCAGGGTTGATAAAGAGAAAATGACCTAGGGCTTCTTTTTAAGAGTTTCTGGGACTGCGAGAGCATGTGTGTGGCAGTCATGTTTCTGGCTCTCATAACAATTGCATAGAATTTGTGGAACAATATCAAAAGGAGGTTTTCAGCCTGCCTTAGATACCTAATAATTATTTACTCTTTTTTCTTCTATAATAAAAACTACTGCTTTTTCAACACCATCTAAGTGACAAGTGCTCTACATACAAGGTCTTATTTAATTCTCATAATAAACTGCCACTCTTCATTCACATGTCAGATACCTGAGCTTCCCTGATTAAAGAGAAGTGTGAT
Source organism: Spilogale gracilis (assembly GCA_004023965.1). Lineage (NCBI taxonomy): Eukaryota > Metazoa > Chordata > Mammalia > Carnivora > Mephitidae > Spilogale > Spilogale gracilis. The sequence goes on from PITA01010103.1 coordinate 66,128, forward strand.
GAAATATTGATCAGGAGACTAACCCCTGCTAATGTGTCAGCAAGCTAATTTGTAACTCTAGTGTTTAGAGGGAAAAACATGTCTTTATTTATTTAGGATATGTATATATCCAGAGGGTGACTATGGCAGGAATATCAGATCAAGTAAATATGAATCAAATTTGTATTCTCCCTGGCTTTTTGAAGGCCCTCAGATTAAACAAAGTAGCTGCCTCCTCTGTGTCTTTATAGAACCGGTCCTGCTGAAAATATGTTCAGAGGGCAGGGTGCTTCAGTAACCTTAGCAATGACGTGTGAATGCCCTGACCATAGACTCTCCATGACTCATCAGAAAGTGACAACTGGACAATTTTAGTTGAGGCAAGCAGCCAGCTCCCAGGTAAACTCTTGCCCACCCTTTTCTGCCAGTACCTGTAGAACTGAATATAGAGGGCATGTGCCTCTAAACATGTAACCGGATATAACAGCTCTTTAGCAATTGTAGAAACATTAAACACTAGGAAAAGCTATGGAGCTTGACATAGAAACTCAAGCAGTCTCCTGCCAAGCCCCCTCTAACCCCATTTATAGCAAGATATCTTCCACAAGGATGTAGTAGAGGAACAGCCCTAGAAATAAATTTGAGGAAGAAACAGAGTTCATAGAAGAAACACATTTGAGGAAGAATCAGAGTTTAGAGAAGATTTAAAAGCACGGGGTCTTGAAACCATAGCTTTGTTTTGTAGGTTTGGTACTTTTGAAGACCTGACTTAAGTAGTATGGACAGACCAGAAATAACACAGGGTACTGATAAAAAACATACTTGAAGAAGAAGAAGAACCTAGGAAAATAGGTGAGAGAGTGATATTTAAGGAGGAGAGTGAGGGAAGTCCTTAAAGAGGTACATGTAACCAAAGTGTAATAAAGTGAGAGAGCAAATATTCCTAAGCACATTCTTCCAAAGTGGTATAGCTGAAAAGACACTAGGAAGACTACAGTAAAAAGTCATTAGAGGTAGCAGCGTAAAATACTTAATGGGAGGAACATATGAAGATAATAATTGGAGGTCACATAGTAAGTCACAGTAAAAAGATAAGAACTAAGGAGAGATGTTGATATGTGATCACATCCCTCCAATCTATAGCAGCCTACCCCTCACCCAGCATTAGGACATGGATCCAGGTGAAGTTTCTGTGTCATTCCAAATGTCCCTGATACCCTGGTTTTCAAGTGCTTTCCCCAAGAACTGATCCCTGTAAACATTAGTCCTTCTTCACAAGACCTAGTTTTGGGAGTGGCCAAATGGTGATATGAGGGCACCATTTTTTCTTTTCGTGGGAGCAGGTATGGTAGCCAAGGCCTTAGTGCACCTGTCTTATCTGTCTAAGGCTGGTTCCAATTAGACTCTTTCCAATGGAACCAAGCAAAGTAAGTTAATATTGTTGGTATTTTCCAAATTAGTGATGCAGCAATTAGTCATTTCATGCTTAAACCTTGAATGAGTATTTCTACAGTTACCAAGCATTGTTCTGATGTCATGGAATTTACGGTTTTTTGTTTTTCCTTTTTAAAGATTTTTTTTTTTTTTTGACAGAGAGAAACACAGTTAGAGAGGGAACACAAGCAGAGGGAGTGAGAGAGGGAGAAGCAGGCTTCCCACTGAGTAGGCAGCCTGATGCCGGGCTCGATCCTGGGACTCTGGGATCACGATCTGAGCCGAAAGGTAGACGCTTAATGACTGAGCAACTCAGACTCTTTTTTTTTTTTTTACGATATGTTTAAGGATACCTTTTCCAGGACACCTGGGTGGCCCAGTTCATTGGGTAACTGCCTTCGGCTCAGGTGATGATCATTGAGTCCCAGGATCCAGTCCTGCATTGGGCTCCCTGCTCAGCAAGGAGTCTGCTTCTCCCTCTGACCTGCCCCCTCTCAGGCGCTCTCTCTCTTAAATAAATAAATAAATAAATAAATAAATGAATGAATAAATAAATAAATAAATAAAGGATATCTTTTCCGTGGTCCAAGTTCCTGACTTAAATGAAATTATACACCCTTTCTCTCTACCAGTGAGTACTGTTTTCATCTAAGGTAAGAGTGTCTTCTGATGCAAAGGAAATTGTTATTATGAATAAACAGACCATTTTCCTGAAACTGCAACCTTTAGGAAAGCACCCCAGGAGTAGATTTAGATGAGTGACCTATGCATGATTTTTACTAGGTGACTCCAGTTACAATCAAATAGAAAATTTCAAAGGAATAACCTGTGTTTGTTTCTGGAAATGTTCAAGATTGAATGAGTCTGAAACACATTCATTTGCTTCTCTCCAGCTTTTGGCTTCCAAAGGTAACTGCAGAATTTTATCACCTTTAATAAATTCATATCCTTATAAGATATAAACTTTAAAGCTTGGTGTGATGTCCCTCGTAGAATGCACTGTCTTCCTGCTTACCCAACAATACTTAGATTATGATTCATTTTAGGGTTTAATCAAACACTCTAAAGTGTACTTTAGTTTGATAGAAAAGAATAAGAGCTATAAGATGTATTAAGTATGCTATATGTTTAGTGCTCTACATGAATATTTTATTTAATCCTCACAACAACCATATTAGGTAGATATGATGGTCATCTCTCCTATTTTATAGGTAAAGAAAATTAGGCATGGTGAGGTTAAACTAATTACCTGAATTTGCACAACTGAGAAGTATGATCACTAGTTTTTCAACCACAGTCACACATACAATTGCCAAGCCGTAATGTCTCCCTTTAGATAGTCCCCGAATTAAATTCTAAATCTCCCAAACTGTAACACAAATATGGTGTGTGATGTCTGGCACTTTAACCCCTTGATATTGTCATCTTCTCTCCTATGCCAGCAGATCCTTGTGAGCTAAGTGGGCTCTGACTCTGGTATACTAGGCCTTTTTATGCAATTATACATTGCCTCTACCATTATGACCTGATATATTCTTTTTTCTAAAGCTTCTACCATCACATCATTTATGGAGAAAAAACTCTTCATTCTTCAGTTCTGCTGATAAGGTCATTGCTCAAAGTATTAATAAATAAACCTGAAGATAACTCGAGTCAGAGGGAGTTTTCCTATATTCAAAGTGCTATTCAAAGTGCAGACTGAAGACCAGCTTCCTGTCTATGAAAGGTTTTGTTATCCCTTTGTGATTAGATAAGGAGCTTGTGTCAGAATATAAATCAACTGTATCACTGTCTCAGTTGGTTCAGTTTGCTATAGTAAAATACCATAGACAGGGTAACTTACAAACACCAGAAATTTATTTCTTACAGTTCTGGAGGTTGGAAGTCTGACAACAAGATGTGGGAGATTTGGTGAGAGCCCACTCCTAGACAATTGTCTTTCTGCTGAGACCTCACGTGGTTAAAGGGTAAAGTAGCTTCCTGGGGCCTCTTTTTTAAAACCACAAATCCCATTCATGAGAGTTCTGTCCTCATGATCTTTTTTTTTATTGTTACTTAAATTTTTTTTTCCAGTGTTCCAAGATTCATTGCCCATTCCCCACACCCAGTGCTCCATGCAATAGGGGCCTTCAGTACCCGCCACCAGGCTCTCCTATCCCCCACCCCCCTCCCTCCAAGTCCCTCAGTTTGTTTCTGTGTCCAAAGTCTCTGTTGTTTCCTTTTTCGCCCTGATTACCCTACTTCCCATTTATTTTCCTTCTCCCACTGTCCTCTAGATTACCCCTTATGCACCACAAGTAAGTGAAACCATGTGATACTTGACTTTCTCTACTTGACTTATTTCACTCAGCATAATCTCTTCCAGTCCAGTTCATGTTGCTACAAAAGTCGGATATTCATCCTTTCTGATGGAGGCGTAGTATTCCATTGTATATATGTACTACATCTTCTTTATCCATTCCTCTGTTGATGGGCACCTTGGCTCTTTCCACAGTTTGGCGATTGTGGCCATTGCTGCGATGAACATTGGTGTACATATGGCCTTTCTTTTCACTACATCTGTATCTTTGGGGAATATGCCCAGTAGTGCAATTGCAGGGTCATAGGGTAGCTCTATTTTTAATTTTTTAAGGAATATCCACACTGTTTTCCAAAGCGGCTGCACCAGCTTGCATTCCCACCAACAGTATTGAGAGTTACCCTTTTCTCCGCAGCCTCTCCAACTTTTGTTGTTTCCTGACTTGTTAATTTTGGCCATTCTGACTGGTGTAAGGTGGTATCTCAGTGTGGTTTTGATTTGAATTTCCCTGATAGCTAGGTGATGCTGAACATTTTTTCATGTGTCTGTTAGCCATTTGTATATCTTCTATGGAGAAGTGCCTCTTCGTGTCTCTTGCCCATTATTTGATGTGTTCATCTTCTTTTTGGATGCTGAGTTTGAGTAGTTCTTTATAGATCTTGGATACCAGCCTTTTGTCTGTAGTGTCATTTGCAAATATCTTCTTCCATTCTGTGGGCTGCCTCTTTGTTTTGTTGACTGTTTCCTTTGCTGTACAGAAGCTTTTTATTTTGATGAAGTCCCAGAAGTTCATTTTCGCTTTTGTCTCCTTTGCCTTAGGAGACGTGTCTTGAAAGAAGTTGCTGTGGCCGATGTCAAAGAGGTTACTACCTACGTTCTTTTCCAGGATTTTGATGGATTCCTGCCTCACGTTGAGGTCTTTCATCCATTTCGAGTTTGCCTTTGTGTGTGGTGTAAGAGAATGGTCTAGTTTCATTCTTCTATACGGAGCTGTCCAATTTTCCCAGCACCATTAATTGAAGAGACTGTCTTTTTTCCACTGGATATTTTTTCCTGCTTTGTCAAAGATGATTTGCCCGTACATTTGTGGGTCCATATCTGGACTCTCCATTCTGTTCCATTGGTCTATTTCTCTGTTTTTGTGCCAGTACCATGCTGTCTTGGTAATCACAGCTTTGTAATAAATCCTGAAGTCAGGTAACGAGATGCCCCCAGCTTTGTTTTTCTTCTTCAGCAATTCCTTAGGGATTTGGGGTTTTTTTGTTTTTTGTTTTTTTTTTGGTTCCATATAAATTTTAGGATTGTTTGTTCCAACGCTTTGAAGAATGTTGGTGGAATTTTGATCAGAATGGCATTGAAAGTATAGATTGCTCTGGGCAGTATAGACATTTTGACAATGTTTATTCTTCTGATCCATGAGCATGGAATGGTCTTCCATCTTTTTGTGTCTTCTTCAATTTCTTTCATGAGTGTTCTGTAGTTCCTCAAGTACAGATCCTTGACTTCTTTGGTTAGGTTTATTCCTAAGTATCTTATGGTTTTTGGTGCTATTGTAAACGGAATCGATTCTCTGATTTCCCTTTCTATATTTTCATTGTTGGTGTAGAAGAATGCAACTGATTTCTGTGTATTGATTTTGTATCCTGCCACATTACTGAATTGTTGTATGAGTTCTAGTAGTTTGGGGGTAGAGTCTTTTGGGTTTTCCACATCGAGTATCATGTCATCTGCAAAGAGAGAGAGTTTGACTTCCTCTTTGCCAAGCTGAATACCTTTTATTTCTTTCTGTTATCTGATTGCTGTTGCTAGGACTTCTAACACTACGTTGAACAGTAGTGGTGAGAGTGGGCATCCTTGCCTTCTTCCTGATCTCAGAGGAAAGCCTGTCAGTTTTTCCCCGTTGAGAATGGTTTTGGCTGTGGGTTTTCATAGATAGATTTTATGAGGTTGAGAAATGTTCCCTCTATCCCTATACTTTGAAGAGTTTTGACCAGGAACGGGTGTTGCACTTTGTCAAATGACTTTTCTGCATCAATTGAGAGTACCATGTACAACACTCCATAACATTATTTTTTTTCCTTGAAATTTTTTCAAACACATTTCTGTATTTTCTGCTGTTGTTGTTGCCTCTGGTTTCCCTGTTTGTTTTATCTGTTTTTCTCTTCTCTCTTCTTTCCTTTATTTTCTCTTTTACATATACATATAGTTATAAGCTTCAAGGTAATCCTCCATCCCTATTCAATACTACCCCTATATACTACCAGTTATAATCTCCCTATACCTTTAGAAAGTGGGCTCCTCCAACAATAATAACAAGACAAACTCAGGAGCATCTGAAACACATTTCTTGCCCACAAGGAGTGTTTGCCCTCACCTTCCCACTGAGTCTGTCTGTGTTTCTGTATAATTGTCTTTGCTTTTGTATTATATAAATATTGGTCTTCAGGTTCATATAGGTTGGGCTTCGCTTTTTGATCTCTTCGTTTACCTTGATAGCCCTTTTCTTTACCCTGTAGTAGTTTTGTACCACATAAACCCTACCACTGGGCCCCACTATGGCAGGGGTTTCTTTTCTTGCTTCCTTTCTTCCGTTTTCTTTTTTCTTTCTCCTTCCTTTTTGGTGGTGAATTCTGTTGCTCCAAAACCTATCAACCAATCCACCTAGATAGTGGCTGATATATTTAGCTATCCACCTCCTCAACCACTCCTTGCCACAATGACTCGGAGGAGGAACATCCAACAGAAGAAGAACCCTGAGATTGCAACCCCGGTCACAGATTTACTGGAAATGAACATAAACAATATGACAGAAATGGAATTCAGGGCAGCAATCATCCAAGCAATGGCTAATTTAGAAAAGAACATTAGTCTCAAAGTGGAAGCCATAGTAACAGAAATGAAAGCTGAGGTTAGAAAGGCTATTGATGAGATGCAATCTAATTTAAATATGCTAACAGCCAGAGTAAGTAAAGCTGAAGATCGTATCAGTGATTTAGAAGACAGATGGATTAAGAAGGAAGCACAAGAGAAGTCTTGGGCAAACAGCTAAAATCCCATGAAAACAGAATAAGGGAAATAAATGATGCCATGAAACACTCCAATATGAGAATTATCGGAATCCCCAAAGGAGTTGGGAAAGAGAGAAGCCTAGAAGATATTGTTGAACAAATCATGGATGAAAATTTCCGAAATCTGGGGAATGAAACAAATGTTCATGTCCTAGAAGCAGAGAGGACACCCCCCAATATCAGTGAGGTCAGAAAAACCTCCAGGCACATAATTGTGAAATTCGCGAATCATAAAACCAAAGAATATGTCTTAAGGGCAGCTAGGGGAAAGCAATCCCTTACCTATAGAGGGAGGACCATCAGAATAACATCAGACCTTTCCATAGAAACCTGGCAAGCCAGAAAGGGCTGGCAAGACATATTCAGGAAATTACATGACAAAAATATGCAACCAAGGATAATGTATCCAGCAAGGTTGACTTTCAAAATGGGAGGAGAAATAAAGAGCTTCCAAGACCACCAAGGCCTAAAAGATTATGCAACCACCAAGCCAGCACTACAAGAAATACTAAGAGGGATTCTATAGAGGAGAAATGAACCCAAGAGTGACACAGAACAGAAATTTACAGAGGTAATCTATAGAAACATGAACTTCACAGGCAACATGATGTCAATACAAACGTATCTATCAATAATCACTCTCAATGTGAATGGCCTAAATGCTCCAATAAAAAGACACAGGGTTGAAGACTGGATAAAACGACAGGACCCATCCATATGCTGTTTACAAGAGACTCATCTTGAATCTAAAGACACTTCCAGATTGAAAGTGAGCAGATTTCTGGAAAACAGTGTGGAAATTCCTTAAAAAATTAAAGATAGAGCTACCCTATGACCCTGCAATTGCACTACTGGGCATTTACCCCAAAGATACGGAAGTAGTGAAAAGAAGGGCCATATGCACCCCAATGTTCATCGCAGCAATGGCCACAATCGCCAAACTGTGGAAAGAGCCAAGGTGCCCATCAACAGATGAATGGA
>PITA01010104.1:0-73773 GCA_004023965.1 Spilogale gracilis
TCTTATTATTTGCTTTTCAAATTTATTACTTCAACATGGCCTGTGATCTGGAAAAGGGAAGGATTAAATATCCAGAAAAGAGCTGGTGCCTAATAGACTTCTGACTAAACCCAGAAGGAAATTATTCAGTGTTTTATGAGATATTTTGTGGTCACTCTCCTCCTCTCTCTTTTTTAAATTGAAATTGAAATATTTTTAAAGACCCCGAGTTGACCCCACTTGGTCCAGTTTTAATTTCTGTTGGTGTAATTAAATAGTGAATTCTGATTTAAGAATAAAAACAATACTAGCCGAAGGTTGCATCTGTTAGAACTGCTGATAATACATAGATACACAGTATTTTTAAATAAACGATTTTTAAAAATTGTTCATTAAGGGGAAATGAAAGCGAACCGTTGTAATGATCTGTACATTTCATCACTGCTATATGAGCCATACCTAAGAAAATTAATCTTGCCATTTAAAAGTAAACTCTAGGGGGTTTGGGGAGGGAGATGGCTCTATTTATAATCCTCAGCTGCATATACATCGTCTAATATTATGCATGATTTGTTTTTTAATGCTAACACGGCTGGTAATTAGCTGTATGATTATACTTGTATATTTCATTAGGACTTTGGCTGATGTCATTGTGAATTATTCAGCCATATTAAAACAATTTTCAATTGAGATAATGACACGCCTCAAAATTATGCAAATGCAGGCTGCATTGTGCAAAATAATTATGACAAATGTAAAGCAGGTAGAAAGTTTCCCAGTGCAGATCGGTTTTCCACCCTGGTGATGTCATTTCCCCTCTGGCCTAAGTTAGTCATTCATTAGCTGAATAGCAGCGGCAGTCTCCTCCGGAGGAGAGCCTACAAAACCAGCATTTACTGCAGGCACCTAGAGGGGGCAACAGGGTCCTCATTAAGAAATTTGCTTTGTTTTCACTTACTCCATTAACTTGTTTATATACAGCGAGATGATTTTTGTTATTGATTTTAAATAGTTTTGAATGATACATTTGCCATTTGCAAAATGTAACTGAAAGAGAAAGGTTTCTTGGTGATGTTACTTGGAGAAAATGTTCAGCACATTTAATCAGCCAGTACAGTTTATTTTAAGTAACCAAATGGAGGTTAATAATTTCTTGATTGAGCTGACATCAGCATCCATTTCAAAAGGACAGCCAGGACTCAGTATGCTTTTTTTGGTTGAAGAGAACCATTCCGTCTATTTATGATTTCTTGAAATGTAAAGAGGTCAGTTCTAAAAGGAAAATTATCATTGTGAGAGATTAGAAATGTGCTTTGCTGTCATCTGCAGAGGGCCTTTGGGGGGGGTATTTTATTGATCTTTGCAATAATTGTATGAGGCTGGGTAAGGCAAGACTTTGTATGCCATTTTACAGATGGAGACAGAGGCTTAGAGAAAGATGTGGTTTGTCAAAGGTCAACAGGCTAGAACTTAGGCCTTCCTAAGCTTTAGGGTTGTTTCCACCCCCGAATCCTACCTTTGACACCAGAGTTTTAGCGCATCATATTATATTCTAGAAGTATGCACAAATGTGGGTAGGTCCTTGTTCATTTTAGAATCATGACTCGTCAATCCGTTTTGCCAAAGGTCACCGGACTTTAGGTGGCAGAACCATTCTTATTCTATAAACTTCAGCTGATTTGAGCTTGTGGCATCTCACAAGAATAGTAGCGTTTTAATACCGTTATTAACAATCATTAATAATTTACTGTTAGAATAACTCTGATGACTTACTGCTGCCTTCACATACTCCCAGTGCTGGCTGGTGTGGAGGAAAAGCAGTCCAGAAAAGTCACATCTTGCTTCTGCAACTTAGTATTTGTTCGACCTTGAACCAGCATAAACACTCTGAGCCTCAGTTTCTTCAGCAGCAGAATGGGGACAGTAATGAAGCCGACTGTGGATTGTTGTGAATATCAAAAGGCATTATATGGGCAGAAGTACTTCAAAAATGGTACAGTCCTTAAATAGAAAAAAGTGATGTTTGCGGTGAACTTTATCCTAGATATTATTAATTTATAAACAATAAGCAGGGCAACTTCTATGCCTGTGTGGAGGTTCCCAGACCTAATCATGATACTGTCTTAAATTACCATGAAAGTGAATAGTAGAGCCACATACAAGGAGTTAAGTGTCCTTCGTAATTACCCACAATTGCCACATTCAGCCACTACCTCTTCACGGAGGAAAATGGCAAAGTAGGCGGGTAATTGGTTCTGTCACTGGGTAACTTCTGATTACATTCATTTTCAAATTGCCAAGTGCTTAATCAATTGGCAATATACCCTCTTAACAGAGGTTGATGAGCAGGCTTGGGGTTCAGCCTGACCGTGGGCTTGAATTCTATCTACAAGAAGCTCTACTGGTCACCTGTAACTGAGTGTGGGTTAGTAAACCGATGATGTCAGAAAGTCAAGATCAAGCGCGTGTGGGCATTGCAGAATCCAGCATGTAGTCAGGATTTCTACAAGTGGTTACCAGCTGGTTACAAATGGTCAGAAATTCATGTTCCAGGACCCGTGTTGACATTAACTTGCTTGGAATCTCTGGAATTGGGGTCCAGGATCTTGCATTTTAAACATTGCCTCACTTTTCTCATCTGTGAAATGGAGATATAGTACCTACTCCTAGGACTGCCTTAAGGATTAAATCGAGTCAATACATGTAAAGTGCTAACAACTGAGATTGGCACATAGGAGATTCTTCAGTAGTGGCTGACTCATTGTTTTTATCGTTAATATTTGTACTGCTGTTCTCATTGAAGTTTGAGACCACTACCACTACTTTCCTTTTTTTTTTTTTTTTAAAGATTTTACTTACTTATTTGCGACGGAAAGCACAGCCAGGAGGAGAGGCAGAGGGAGAGGGAGAAACAGACTCTCCTCTGAGCAGGGAGCCAGATGTGGATCTTGATCCCAGGACCCCGGGATCATTACCTGAGCCGAAGGCAGAGGTTTAACCCACTGAGCCACCCAGGCGCCCCCAACATTACCTTTCCTAAAGAAAGATTTTCTCTGTGAGAGGACAGCATCTAGGTTAGTTTGCTAAGACAAATACCCAATACGGGTCTCTTGCATGCAAATCAGGTTGGCTTTCACGCATAGGATGAGTTTTGGTCTGTCATCAAAAGAAAAAGTACCTTAAAGATTTACATTTCAGTATGGAACAATGCTGTCATCTGTGTTGGCAGGCTTTCTTTAAAAGATCGCCAGCTTGTATCACATCTCACGTTGGTCAGACGTGTTCTGAAATCTAGGAGGTGCTTCACCGACCCTGGTCTAGCTCTGGATAAGCTGTTCCATCTCTGGTCTGGATCCATGCGCTGACGTTTTTAAAATTTCCAAGACGTCTTCAAGTGACCTCACTGGCTTTGGACCATTTCTTTAGCTTTTCTGAGTCTCAGTTTCTCCATCTGTAAAATGGATCTAATGATCTCCGCTTTGTCAAGAGAATTAGAAACAGTAATGGAAAGGGCCTGCTGGCTGGCATAAACACTGCAGGAGCGCTCAGCAAACAAGGAGTGCAGTTCCAGCAGTTTTTAGTAGTTTTAGAAATGATCCCCCACTAGCAGAGAGAGTCACTTTGCTCCAACTGGCTGGCCCTTCAGCACTAGGGGGAGAACTAATGAATTGTGTGGGGGAGAAGTTAGAGGACTGCGATAAGTATCAGTGAACTACGGCCTGAGGGCCGAAACTGGACCACTCTCTGTTTTTGTAAAGTTTTATTGGAACACAGACCCATTTGCTTACATATTGTTTACAACTGCTCTCAAGTTCCAGTAGCTGAGTTGAGTAGTGATGTCAGCGACCATATGACCCGCCCAGTGGAAACTGGGAAATTATTACTGTTTGGTCCCTTACAAAAATGTTTGCTGACCCTTGGCCTATGGAGTTGATTTGAAATAGGGGTTGTAGATTTTTTTTTTCTCTTTCTTACTTGGGTTGGAGCAAGACCCAGTAATATTAAGAAATAATTTAACAGTCATAAGTCAAAATGTTTGCATACACAAATCTCTGATTCAGCATTGATTCTAATGATGTTAAAACTTAAGACTCAGTAGATTGTGTACTGAGTTAGATTTTCTAGGTCCAGATCCTAACTCTAGCAAATGTCAGTGTCATCTATCTTGAGTTAATCAAAAACTACTTGTTGAGCGCGAACCATGTACTTGGAGCTCGGCTAGCGCAGACGTGGATGAAAAACAGTTCATGGTGTGACCCTGTTTCTCAAGAAGCTTATCAATCTGTTGATGAGATCAACACGTTTTTAAAAATGTAAAAACAACATAAGACGTTATATAACCCGTTGGTGAATTGTGTCGACAATAAATGCGATGTACGTTCAAAGGAAGGCTCGTGATCTGTGATCTGCATGATTTTGATCTGCTGTTCAGCTCGCAGACGTTGATTGAAGGCCTACTGTGTGCTGGACAACAGGATGATACAGAGATGAAGGAGAATGGCCTCCGCCCTCAAATGGCTCACCATGTACTCCCATGGACAGACATCGGTCACAGAGAAGTTGTCAGATTCTCTCTGAGCTCCTTAGTTAAAGTGGAGATTGAAGTCACTATTTATAGCCTTTCGTGATCTTTCTGGAAACTAGAAAGTATTGTCTTTTTCTTTGAAGTCTTGATCACTGGGAGCCTATTTGCAGAGCACCTACTTTGTGTCAGAGCCTGTTGTAGGGGATGCAGCCCCCAACAAGGTAGATAAGAATCCCTGCCTTCAGGGCTCCTACTGTGCGTTCTGGTTTCACCCTCCCCTGTAATTCGCATATGCGCAATTCTGTGATGGTTATCTGTGTCCTTTTTCTTTGCCTGTCACTCCTCCTGTCCACATCCCCCCCTTCCCCACCCTAGCTGTTCTCAGGAACTCTGGGTTGTGCCTTCTTTACCTCTGGGTCCCTAAGTATTTATTGAATGACTATATGCCCTCAGTCATCTAAAATGTTCTTTCTCGCAGCCTGCTTTCTTTAAGCTCAGCCCGGTTTCTTCCTGGCAGAGGCCCTACAATGGGTCATTCCCTGGCGGGCCACCTGCAGCACACCCCCCACACATGCTCTTTCTCATCTAAAATCCATCGTCATTTTGCACCAAAGTTATGAAAAAGTATAAAGGATTTTCTTTCGGAGCACTCACCAAAGAGATCAGTGCTTATTTGGAACTGATGATGAGGCGGGGCCAGCATCTCCGTGTTTAAATGCTTTTCCCACCTTCAGCCTTCAGCCCATGAAAAGTTAGGGCTGTGCGGTGGCAGTCCGTGGCAGTCCGACCGGAGGATGGCAGGGGATGGTCACCCGGCACCTCAGTGTGGCTGGCGCTTCTGGTGAGGGAGCATGCCTTCCAGACTAATGGTCTTAACTAGGCCAGTGTTGGATGGTGAGTCAAAACTGTAAGCAATTAAAACCTCCCCTGACATGTAGAGTGTCAGGCACATACTAAGGAAATGTTATTTTTATGAAGTACACGAGTCCATACATGTAAATACTTCGTTATTAATTATCAATAAAGCAAACCATTGTTTGCGGTGGCATCTAGTGATGCATGACTCCAGCTCATTTATCCAAGTCTCGTTTAACCGATATCCAGAATATAATTGCTCGAATCAAATGCATTTGCTTGTCATTTTTTATAGCCAGGGTAGCTGGATATTTGCCATCTTTCACTCAGAATAATATTGTAGCTAGTGATTACCCATTGGTTTGGCTTTTAAAGAAATTTAAAACAAATTTATCGGTTGTTGGCTTAAAGATTCATTCGCCTCTCAGAAATGCAGTCACGGATTTCCCGCATTTCTTGAAAACTCTGCTCCTGTGGCCTCCCACAGGCACGGATGGCTTTTTCCAGCCACGCCGTGGTCTTCGCTGGCTTGCCCGGGGTTAGAACCCGGGCCTTAGCCTTCAGCAAACACGACTCACGTCCTGGATGCTGAACATCTGGATCGACGACACATTTCAAACATGCAGATGATGATTATCACAGAAAGGGTCCTTTAGAATCATGCTAATGGCATCAATCTCCAGCACACACTCGCGTAAATTAATTCCGCTTTTAAAATCAGATGCACTGTTAGCAGCATCAAAGATGGATATTTGACATTTATCACACAGACGAGGACGTGTGTTTTAATTACGTGAATTTTCTGTAGCATCTCTGTGGCTGTATAAATAGACGTACAGTGACACGCGTCCTTGCACGCGTGACCGTCATGCTCCTAGCCCTGTCTCCATCCCTGGGCCACAGCGAGGAGAAGAGCCGGGAGAGGCCATGTGCTGCTAGTCAGTCCAGTGGCCCCAGAGCCCTCTTCCCCCTTACCATACCTTTCCTTTCTCGTGACTCCGAGCACACCCCCTCCTCCCCAGAGCTGAGTTCCAAGCCTGATCAGTGGCACTAAACATTAAACTCTTGTCTTTGAGAATAATAGGCTTTGCTTTCCACACCCTCAAGCATGTTGAGCTACTGTGCAGGCTGGAAAATAAAAATGTTCTAATTGTGTCTTTTAAATAAGCATAGGAGTGAATTAATTAGACCATATTTTGTCTTTAGTTGCTTAGTTACACAATAGTATTCCTGAGCACGAGTAAGATAAATTGGCTCTTTTTCTGCTGCCTGTCCCTTAATCATAATTACTGTATTGCTTAGGAGAGTAAAGCATACATAGATTTTGAATTTTTTATTAATAGTCAAAAATATGCATATGATATATAAAGTATATGCTGTTCAACCTGTTTTATATGCTTTTATGTAGGAAGAAGTTTTATTGTGGTGGTAACATTTGCATTAGTTGCTCAAAGATGTAGTTCTGGGAAATACATAATTGAAATGTTTTTGAATTGCTTTTTCTGGCCTTTTCAATCTTATTCAAAATAATAGTGCCTCCAGTCCTGGAGCAGTCATTCTCATTTGATTTAACATCTTTCTTTGCCTGTGTGTGCGGGGCCCAGGCTTAACCCTGCAGAGCCTAAGCGGGGCTCCGTGATTCATGGGCCTCAGACATCACGCCTTATGTTTTTGGGCTCACGCTGTCAGGGGCTGGGGGCAGTGGGGCGGCAGAACACTAAATGCCCTCTGCCCTTGGCACACTTCCATGTTTCTTGCAGAAGGCTCCAGGGTGAGAAATCATGAAGAGTTTTTTTGACCAGGGCTGGACAAGGCTATGTACATACCTTCTGGGTCTTGCAGGATGGGGTGTTCCTACCGGAACTTGGGTTTCTGGCCCCCTACCCCGACCCTCCACCGAGGAGGCGGCAAGAGTTGGACAGCTTGATATAGTTATTGAACAATGGGAGATCTGGCTGGAGACCCAGGATGCATGCCGGGTAAAATGTATGTGAAAATTGACCCCATTGTTCTGTTGTATTTGAAAAGCAAGTAAATTATTTACAGATATTTGCTAATTAAAGCCCATGTTGTTTTACCAGCACGAAAGAACACAGTATAACTGGAGACAAAGGACTAAGTGCAAATAATTTAAACTTACTAATTCTGTGTGTTTTTCTGAAGGGAAGACTATGTTTTAAAAATATGTATAAATACACACATATTAGAGCGGGTGTGGGCCCAGATGTGCATGTGTGGCTTTGTGTTTTGTTCCAACCCCTACTTGGGAACCTTTGCTACGGAGATAACAGGCAGGTTATCACCACTCCGCTGTCCCTGGGCCTGCCCCAAGCCCCGTGTGGGCCTGGCGAAGGAAATCACTGCGCGAGAGTACTTGCTTTCCCTTTAGTCCAAGCTTTGCTTGCCATCCTCCAGGTTGAGCTGAGCTCAGGGTACCCATGAAAAAAACCCAAACTATCCAGATATTAGACCAGAGAAGAAAAATGTTCTCGCCCGTTGCCTCGTTCTCTGAATTTCCTCCACAACAGGCTCAGGTGTAGGTGCTTTTGTTCCGTGACTACCCAACTTCGGCAACATTCTGGTTGGAAATTTGCGTTGTGAGATGAGGGCCTCTTGACATGTGGCGAAGGTTCAGATGCAGAGAGGGTCACCGGGAGTATTCTCAGATCTCAGAGACCTTCTCCGGGCTGGGTGTTGGTGCAGCCAAGTGCCCGGGCACGTTGGGTTTCGGCCGTGACTGGCTGCATGTCCCTTGGCTTTGTTGATCGAGGGGGTCGGGAAGATTTCCCATGGTTAACTAAGAAAAAGGCTCGTGTCTCATTTGCCATGGACGTTTGAATAGACTTTTAGGGCATCCAGGAGAGCAAGTCCAGCCCCCTTTATTTCATGGACACGGAAAGGCCAGGAAAATCTTGGGCCTAGCAGCCGGCCCTCAGGCACGACAGTGCACTGCGTTGAGGAAGGGCTGCTCTCTTAAGGTTCTGCTCTGAGGAAAGGAGGCAAGCGTTGTCCGTGGATGTGTTCCACGTGGGTCATCCCAGCGCCCTGTCTTACACCAGTTGATGGTGCCCCTGTGGGACATGACTTGTATAAAATCACTAATGAGAGTGTGGACTTTAGTGCTAAGATACTTACCCAAGGGTCAGTGATTACAAAGAAACCAGGCCTTGCGTTCACAGTCCCTTCTGGACCTTACCTTCATTTCCATATTCTTTCCTGAAGCTAGGAGGGCCCTTTGGTATTATTTACATTGGCTTAAGAAAAGCTTTGCTGAGACAGCACTCTTGGGGGCAAACAAAATTGGCATTTCTGCCCCTCGCTGATATTCGCAGATGGCTTCTTTCATTCTGAAATGTTTATTGCATGCCTACTATGTGTCATTTCTCTCCAGTGGGGACATTAAGAACAAATACAATGACTAATGCACAGATAAAAATTTCTGTTCCCTTAGAGCTCACTCATTCTCATTAAGAAGGAAAAACAATTTGATTGATTAATCCAACATGGTGGAAAACCATCCCCATACATCTTGGCCTTGGAACCACTATCACACTTATTTTTTTAAAAGCTTTGTCTTCTCTAATCTGTGCACAACCTAGAGAAAATGCCCCGACTTTCTCTTTTCCCCAACCGTCTGCCAGAGTTTTACCCACAGTGTTTTCCATAAAGTTACAACATTTTCTGTTTATCGAGTAGCTAGTATGTGTCAGGCATTGCATATATATTAATGTACAAATTAAATACTCATTTAATTCTCAAAGAAATTCTCTTAGGTTGGTTGTATTGTGAGATTTCCATAGTTCACAGATGAGGCAGCTGAGGCCAGAGGTGATTAGGTAACTTGCCCAAGGTCCCGGATAGTTAAGAATCGTAACCGGAATTGAAATCCAGGTTTTCCTCGATTCTGCCAGGACTGGTGACCTTACTACTTCAGAATATATTGAGGGACTAACACTGGGACTTTGATCATATACTGACCTATTCTCTAACTGAGCCTTCGTGAATATCGTTTCTTTCATTCTTCATTTACTTGTTCAGCACATGGCGCTTGAACGCCCCCTAGGAATGTGCAGTCCGGTTGGTGGTTGGCCGATGTGCAGATGCCTCAGTCATAATGCTGTGCACTTGAGGAATAAAAGGTTTAAAGGGCTCCTTAAATCCTACACCCCACAAGGCAGGCTTGTGGTGCCCTCGTTCCCCAGGAGGGGAGACTTGGCCTCAGCCCCCCTCAAGCACCCTCTGTGTGCAGGTCAGCTTGGGGAGACAGAGGTGGGGAACCGGGCAGATCCTGCCCTCATGGAGGAAGGCAGGTGGGGCGTGCATACTTAATCAAACCGTCACAAGTAATGGGTCATTGTGTGGCACGCTCAGTGTGATGGAGTAAAAATTCAGGGACCTCTGACAGGAGTGCCTGATCCTGTTTGAAAGAAACAACATTTGAGCTCAGGTCTCGCGAGGTTCTCATGAAGGTCGGTAAGAGGTTTCTTGCAAAGGTGTGGAGGTGGGAGCAGTGTCCCTCCAAGATGATTTCTGGGCTGAGCCTCATCTCAGTGAGTCCAGAAAACAGGTTAGAGATGCCCACCGCTGCGCACGAGACGTACCTATTCTGATGTCATCGAGACCCCTAGATAGCATCTTGAGAGTGGATTTACGTTGGCGGCCTGCGGGGATGTTGGCAACAGGGGGTTGGTAAACTAAAGCCCGCTGGTCAACTCTGGCCAGCTGCCTATTTTGTAAATAAAGTTTTATTGGCACCCAGCCGCACCTGGTTACTGACAAATGGTCTCTGGCAACGTTCACACTGTAGTGGCAGGGCTGAGCAGTGTGAGAGACTGTGGGATGCACAGAGCCAGACATGTTTACTTTCTGGCCCTGGACTAAAATGATATTAATAAAGACAGTAGTAAAACCAGATGCTCACGGCTTCATTCACGTGAACTTTTATTTACTCCTCATCACGGCCATGCTATGAGGCAGGTTCTTGTGTTGTCCCCATTTTGCAGGAGGGTAACCTGAGAAGCTAGGTGACTTGGCAGGTTTCTAAGTTCCTTCACCAGGTAAATGACAGAGACTGAACGGGACCTTGATTGTCTTGATTCTGAAACACAAACGGCAAAAACATTGCGCTGTCCTGTTGACAAGGGAAGGAAATGCAGGCAGTACGACGAGCAAAGGGGTCTAGGACTCGCCGAGGCATTTCTCTGTGGAGTAAAACCTCACCGCAGCTGGATCCCTCTTTCGAGGCCCTGCTCAGGAGCCCCCTCTTCCGTGATGTCTTCCACCGTGTGGGGGGAAAGCGGCCCCGAGCAGACGCGCATGGGCAAGTGCCCCGCGGGCCGGGCAGGTGAGACTGAGTGGAATGAGCCAGGTCTGGAAGAAAATAAGCTTGAGGGAGCTGGGGACCTGTGACTCACTCGAACGTTGCCTCTCACATCCTGCTGATCATCGCTGGGCAGGAATGTCGTCTCATGCTGCCAGGTCTTTCCGTTCTTCAAGAGACATGTCAGAGATCTAGATTTTTCTGTGAGTGCAGTTGGCACTTCGGTCCAAAATTCAAAAGACACTGTGGGCCAAACAAAACATCTTCGCATGTTCCCCCATCCTCTCCCCCAACCCCGCTGCCACCTTGCCCTCCCTAGAGCAAAGTTTTGGACGATTCCATTTTTAAACCATTCTTATATTTGGCCCGTTTTCCATGAATAAAGCAAAAGGAACCTATTGGTCCTGAGAGGGCAGCAAAGAAATGGGAAGGAGAAAGCCGTGGACGAAGCCCTCACCGTTCTCTCTAGCCGGAGTTCCAGAGGTCTGCAGGGATGCAGGGGGCGTCGTGCCAGGAGAGCAGGGCGCGTGCAGGACTCGAACTGTAGAAGGGAGCTCATGCGAGTATGAGCATGGCCTCTAGTCGGTCAGGCCGAAGGTGTCCTCGAGACGGCAGGCTTGGGAGCAGGCCCTCGGAAATAACTAGGGCTCTCCTAGATGGAGCTTTCTGAGGGATGAGTTGGACACAGTGGGAAACCCGTGGCAGGAGAAGCCATAGGAAGGACATAGATAGGAAGGAAGGACACAGCAATATTGGATGTGGTCCCCACTGGCCAAGAGGACCGCAACTTAGTCGAAAATAAGGTAGACTGAGGCCAACTTCGGGGGCTCTAGCAGGTCAGGCTTGACTTGAGTCTGAAAGACAGTGCTGACTAATAATTTCACATGTGCATTTTGTCTCTCTGGTTGGAATAGAAACTCTTAGTCTACAAGTTTGAGAAAACCCAATAGGGGTCCTTACTCTGCCAGTTGTCATGTTGGTCTGCTTAATTTTGGGGGAACTCAGTTTCTTCTTCTGTAAAATGGGTTCCTCTTACAGGGCTGTGAATATCAAATGAAATTTATATGGGCACAGAGGACCAAACCACGGCCTGGCTTCTCCTCGGCCTTTAGCAGATGCTCATCATTGATCCTGCCCTTCCTGGTCAGGGGCCAGATCGTGATGTTGTTGTCCCAGTGAAGTCTGTCACGGTGCTAGACTGGTAACAGCTCATTAATAAGTAATGTATTGCATGAGCCGTTGGACTACTAACTATTGTTTGAAAAATGGTAACTAAAAAAAACCATCCATTTGAATAGAGTGAAACTTCCTGGCTTCCCATCTGTCTTGAGACTTTTCTGTTTAGGCGCAGAGTTTTTGGTCCGTGTTTGGGGTTTCTGGTCAGGTCTCCATTCTGTTCGGTACCATTGAGGTCTTAAAGGACCCTTGGGGGGGGCGTCTCTCCCATCAGCCACAACCAAATGGGATGGGATGGGGGATGACGGTGTCAAGACACAAAATCTGCAATCCGGATATTCCAGCTCGGTGTGCCAAAGAAAGCTCCAATCTGCTGCTTCTCGGGTCCCGTCCCCTTCATGGGGTGACCTGTAGGAGACCGGTGGTAATCTGCTGGGTGTGCGCGACGTTGAATTTAGTCCAGATACTCTCACTTTCCCTCCATTAAAAAACAAAAAAGCCTTGCCTATTTCCTATTCTTAACCCCCCACCCCAGTTTGAAAACATGTTTCCCTCCCTAGACACCTCTTCTCCCTCCTCCTCTTGTGGGGGGGCGGGGAGTGTATTTCACACACAGCCTTAAGATGTGCAAGGGCAGGTTCTTTTAAAAAGTAAAAAAAGTACCAGCAAAAGGATGCGAAGGGAAGGGAAGGGGTCCCAGCCAGAATGGCTGGGGGATCTCAGACGAAGGATCTTCAAAATAGAGACTGCCTGCTGGGCCATTAAATCCTTTTGCTTTGGGTTAATCCCACAGTGTATATCAGATTACTGAATTCAGATGAAAACAGTGCTGTAGTACTCCGTCTCCTCACCAAATTATTCCAAAATCGAGTGTACATGGGTTATAAATACAGAAAATAATTGAATTCTGTGTGTCTTAAGTGAAATAATCTGTTCCATTCTGTTTCTTGTGAATATTCTCCATAATAGTCTAATAGTGTTTTGTGCTCCTGGGAGTTGAATGTGTGTTCAGCAACAATGCATTGGGTTGTAAAATATGCATCCCCAACTATTTGGGCAGGCGAAAAAGAAGGATCTAGTAAAAAGGCTGAAGATGGTTTTCCTAATGCAAATGATATGAATTGCAAAAATGGTAGTGTCTTCTAAAATTATCAACAGGCTCTGTTTTTTTTTTCTTTCCACTTATAGGTCCTGTTTTTCACTCCACATTTTTGATGTTATAGATCACTAATTCAATAGACAGCCAAGCAGGTGTTCAGATCACTTCTGACCCTCCGAATTCCTTAAATGACCCCTTGAAGCGGTGGAGTGAAGACATTCTCAGCATGTCCTAATATTGAGATACCTCAGTTGCCTTAATTTTTTTCTTTTTGGCCAGAATTTTTAAAGCCTATTTTCTGCCCTTTTGTTTGTTTGTTCCTCTTTTTAAGCAAAGAGAAACCCCATCTTGATCTTGGCCACGAGGATGGGAGGACTGTGTGTGTATCGGCCTGCAGACTGTGCCTATAGGCGACACGATCCCGACTGGGCAGCTGAGCCAAGGGCCTTCCAAAGATGAATCTAGAAAAGGTGGGAGGAGGGAGAGAGAGACAAGGCTTGGGCTTCTTCTCTGGTAGCTAAGGATGTAATACAATACTGCTCTTGAAAAACATTTCTATTTTTAAACATAGGCCTTTTGGCTGCAGATTTTTGTTCAGTTTAATTCAACTTATTAGTATATCCAGGGTACTGTGGGGGTGTCTCAGAGATGAGTAATCTCGGCCCCTATCCCTTTAGTTGCCTGGAGGAAAGAAAACATGAAGTTAGCCTTACTTGGCAAGATCATCTCTCACTCTGCCCTTTCCATCCAGGGAGATATGCTCATATGGTTAAATAGTGCTCTTGGAAACTTCTGTGGGTCCCCTCCAAAAGAAAAGACCTCTTGTATAGTTAGATGCTTCAGGATTTAGGCAGTGACGGGAAGCATTTTTTCCTCTTCTCAGCAGAAATTAGTCTAATTTTCAAGCAGGCTCAAAACTGCTACTTAGCACCTTCTTTTGTAGACTTTATTTCATTATCACACAAAAATATGTACACGTATCACATAATAAAGATGAGTGTATTCGTGATCTATTGTTGTATGGCAAGTTACCCCCAATTTTTGGGTCTTTGGAGAACATTTATTATTCAGTGTTTCTGTGGGTCAAGAGTCTGGGTAAAGCTTAGTGGGGTGCCTCTGGCTCAGGGTTTCTCAGAGTTGTAACCACGACGCCCACCTGAGCTACCGTCCTCTCAGAGCTCCCTGGGGTAGACTCTACCTGTAAGTGGCTCACCTCCCTACTGGCAGGACCCAGTTCTCGAGGGCTATTGGGCTGAGGGTCTCATTCCTCCCTGCAGGTGACCAGGCCTCCCTCAGTCAGGTGGGCTTCTCCACAGGCCAGTTCCCAACATGGTAGCCCACTTCCCTCACGGTGTGTGAGTGAGACAGAAGCCACAGTCCTTTTGTAACCTAATCTCATAAGTGACGTCCATTTGCCTAATTCTATTTGTTGGCTACTATGTAACCCACCTTCAAGGGGAGAAGATTACCCAAGGGCATGACTGTGGGGAGATGGGCATCATTGGGAGCCAAATCTGCTGTCAGCAATGGAACCGGTAGCCTAAGGCTAGTCTGATGCGGGTGAATGATGATACTCTTCCGACCCTATCTAGCTCTTCAGCTCTTTTTTTTTTCTCTCTCTCTCTCTCTCTCCTTTTATTATTATGTATTCTTCCTGGGTGGTCCCTTCCAAACACCTCGTTGCTCTTTGGGGCATTTAATTATAGAAGACATACATGATAGACAGCAGATTGCTTTAATCTTTTAAAGATTTGTTAGTCTTAGAGCATGTCAACAAGCCAGATTGGGTCTTTCTTAAAGCTAACATCTTGATCAGTGAATTTGGAGAGTGTTGCTGAAAAGGGCATTGTGTGTGGTGTGATAAGTCTGCAGAGAGAAGGGGGAGGAGGCCCCTGTAGCTGGCATAATTAAACAGGCTCCTGATATATAAGAGAGTAGCTATGTTCCACGCACAGTGGTTGAGGAGGGACATTAAGTCAGGTCGGTATGTGTCCACATAAAGACGTTGATATCCGGACGAAAGGTACCATTTTCCCAGTTTGTGTTTCTGACGAGTGTGTCTACAGGAGACGAGCATGTCCTAGCTACTCACCCACCTTGTGCATATGTCAGGGAGCAGGTCGCCTTCCACCTTTTAAATTCTGAGGAAATCGGCTCTTCCATGGGAAAACGTATCTATTTCTCTTTCTGGGAAGATGCAACTTGGTTTTCTTTTTTTTTTTTTCTTTTTTTTCAAGATTTTATTTATTTATTTGACAGAGAGACCACAAGTAGGCAGAGAGGCAGGCAGAGAGAGAGGAGGAAGCAGGCTCCCCGCTGAGCAGAGAGCCCGACGCGGACCTCGATCCCAGGACCCTGAGATCACGACCTGAGCCGAAGGCAGAGGCTCTAACCCACTGAGCCACCCAGGTGCCTGCAACTTAGGTTTCAACCAAGTGTTCAAAACATAGATATGTCAGCATTAAAGGTTTGAGAAAAAGATGACAGCAAGGAAATTTTAGCCGATTTTTAACCATGGGAGTTGATGTATATGGTAGCTTCCATGCAAAAGCTCCCTGAAACTTAGAGAAAAGGATTCTGGATTCAAATTCAGGAGCGTGCATCAGACATGCACCATGGTGTGTGTGTGTGTGTGTGTGTGTGTGTGTGTGTGTGTGTGTGTGTGTGTGTAACCTTGAGTTTGACATTGCATCATGTTCCTCCCAGTGCCTATATGTCCTATGTTTTCTCCGTGTGCAATGTCGTGTGCCCTCCCCCTCCCTCTCCTCCCCCCGGGCCTTGCTAGCTCCTTCGGTTCCTTAGGGTCTTAGCAGAAAGGCCGCCCTGACCACTCGATTGGATGCCTCAACCGCTCGATTGGAGATCATCTTCAGTTCCACCCTTAGTCTTCCTTTTATTGCCTCTCTAGTTCTTTTGCTTCCGATTTTGTTTATTATCTGGCTCTTCTGCCCCTCTTTTGCTTCCGATTTTGTTTATTATCTGGCTCTTCTGCCCCACTCCTCTCTCTCCTAATCTGCACACCACACACCATATATATACACACCACACTCGGTGATGTAGACTCCAGGAAGGTAGGGATTTTTGTCTGTTTTATTTCTGACTGTCTTATAGTTGGTGCTCATTAAATATTTGTTGGGTGAATGATGTCGTTTATGACAATTCTCATTATATAACCGTGTTTAGCTGAGGGCTACTGTTTACCATCTACCCTCCCTCCCAGGCGGGCATCCATGGGTCAGGGCTTCTTCTTCAACTGTCCTAATACCTAGCACAGCTCAGAGTAGGTGCTCAGAATGTCCGAAAGGGAAGAGTGAATGGATTCTCTGGCAAAGGACTGAAAAATAGTAGCCTTCATCTCCTAGGTTAGAACAGAAGGCCATGGACACCATGCATCTCATGAGCGGGCAGCACCAGGGTCCTATCCGTCCTTCTATCTCTGTGGCTGGTATTCAGCCCCATGCTTGGCCCAGAGCACAGTCCGTACAGGTTAACTGGATCAGATTGAGTTGAGCGAGGGAAAAACTCAGTCTCTCCTAGCAATCACACTGACGGTTCTTTCTGTATTCCTTTCTGAACTGTTTTGTCAGAATGCCAAGAAGCTTGCAGGCATCTATCCATCCATCTGTCCGTCCAGTCCATCCATCCATCCATCCATTCATTCACTCATTCTTTAAGCTCCATTTGGGAGTCTACCCAATATTGGTAGGCATGGAAGGCTATGTAAGTTCAGCCCTACTTTCAGAACGCTTACCTTGAAGAAAACTTGGGCTTTATTCTCTGGGGCTTGTACAACCTCCCCAGGGGAGCAGCAGAGTTGGAGTCAGGCCGTTGGGGTTGCTTGGGTCTGTCCTCTGTGCTGGCCGCACACAGCAATCTTTGAACAGGAGTATAAAGGTCACCAACTGTGGTTGCAAATTGGTTCTTGCATTAATCCTGGCTTAGTCGAAAACGCTCAATATTTTTCCAAACTCAGTTTAGAGCTTTTGATGGAAGCCTGAATCATTTGCCGCGGCAGAGCATATCACCAGCATAGGGAAAACCAGAGCTGAAAAATACAAAGCCCCTTTAAGTAATCCAATATAGGATAATTACATTATTAAATAAAGCTGTGGGTTTCAAATTATCCCGCCGCCATTGTACACATACGGATAATAATGTGAACTGTGCAAAGTGAACAGAGCAAAAAAAATTGTTTAACAAGAGGGAGCATGTCTAAATCATATGTTTATGTTTAAATAGAGGCTACGCAAAACAGGAAGATTTACTTGGTTTCTACATGAAAGTGTTCTAAATAGGCATGAGGCTTTTGGTGATACCCTGTGAAGACTGCTCTTCTCATTAATGATAGCAGTACATCAAGGCTCTACGCCAGATTACCAGTAGCCCTGACTCATTCAGACAGTGGCCACCATGATTTTCCTCTACCAACAGGGGCCAAGAGTTTTCTTCTTCCTTTAGGGTCTTTATGGAATGTAGGCCCCGGCCCCATTGTACTGTGTACCTGGGTAGGAGGTAATGTGCCCGTAAAAGTAGTGACAAAAGATCAGGAGATGCTGAAGGAATGTGTGAAGTCGTTCATCATATTGGATCATCTGTTGGGAGGCGGTTAAGTTGGGTTTTATTGTTATTATTTGTGCTTTTATAGAATGTCCTCAACTGAACTTTAACACCAAAATTGGACTCATTTATCTTCTTTTGCTTATGTTTTAATGGCCAGAGCTAAGAATATGGGTGCCATGCTAGTTTTTATTATAGCAACCTTAAAGTAGTTAAAAAAAAAAAAAAAAGACTGGAGTTAAGACCATATTAATTTGGCCAAAGGGAAGGTGGGAAGGCTCAACCATTAGCATATCTTAAAGTATGTATCAAATACTTGACTGCTTAGAAGGAAATATCTAGGATTTATTCATCTTCTTGGTGTCTGTGTAAATTGTTTTCAATCTTAGGGTGGGGAAAAATGGCTTATACATGGTCGATCCAAAAGGAAAGATATGAAACTAGGAATAAATGAGAAGATGTTTCTGGGACTTACTTTAGAGATGGGCTTCTGGTCAGGGGAGCAGGCTGCAGCCTAACAGGTTTTAAATTAGCTTGTATTAAAAATGTATTTAGGAACATAAAATATTTAGAATTTTTGAATTACTTGTTGGATACGCAAATGCCTTCGGCTGTACCATGAAGGATGGTCACATTACATCTGAATAGTCACACCTCAGAGCCGTCTTCTGTTTGCTTACTCCCTCTAATTGTGCCAGGATGGATTTCCGAAGTTCATTGAGCCACAAGCTTCACCCAGATGTCTTCAGGGAGGCAGGGAGGAGGTTGGAAGAGAACGGGGCTGGCTTGGGAAACTGGAACCCAATACGCTAATGAGCCTCCATGGCAAATCCATTTCATCGTGTTCGGGGAGTCAGATTAAACCTTAGCGCATACTTGAGAGGATATCTTCATCACTCAGACGACAGAACATTCTTCACATTTTTAAATAGCACATGGATGACAATTCTTGTAATCTTACTTTAGGGACAAAAACAATATCAATCAAAAATTAAAGTCCCTTTTGTTGCAAAATGACCTTAAAGCCCAACCCCCTCTCCCCACCAACCCCCAAGACACTGTCAGGGAAAGTTCCCTGGTCCCAGGGTGGGAATAGCGCGGAGCATTACTGGGGAAAGAACCGTGAAGACCGATTTGCCGGCAAGATGAGGGTGTTGGCAAATCTGGCTTCTGGATCCATCTCAGTTTTCTCGCCTCTGAAATGGGCCTGAGAGCACCTACCTCAGAGATCAGATAATAAAAGGTCTGTTAAATTCATGCATTAGTGTCTGGGTAAAGTAAAATATCTGAGTTTTCCACCGCTTTGTCCTCAAGGACTGAGAAGAATGACTTTTCTAAGACTAAAGCCCAGACTTTTCTAAGACTAAAGCCCAGACTTTAATAATAATTGCTTTTGGACCCAGCTTCCCCTTGGGGTACCCAGCAGTAGCTACAGGGGTATCATTGCTCCATGACAAAAGATTGAGGAGAGTTAGGAATACACACAGCCACTCATAAGTGGCATACTGACACCCTTCACCCTCACTCCCTCATTTTCACTTAAAGCCATGTGATGTAGTAATGGTAATAGCCGTGGTTTCTTGGGTACCTACTGTGTGTTGACCATTGTACTCTGACAGCTTCAGCATCCTGACTCCCCTAGGAGGCAAGTTTTGTTTTGTTTTGTTTTTAAATCTTATTTTCCCCCATTTTTTAGTCTAGGTTTTTTCAAAAGTAATCTCTACTCCCAATATGGGACTCGAACTCACAACCCTGAGATCAAAAGTCACATGCTCTGTGGGTGGGGTCAGCCAGGCACCTCACCCCTCAACCCATTTTTTAAATGAGACGTTGGCAAGATGATGTCATGTCCCAAGATGAATGCGGACATTAGACCTTGTAGAGCTGCCCTTGAACTTGGTGAAGCTGGGGCAGGCAGATTCAAAAGCCAGTGCCCTCTAAGTGTCCCTTCGTTTCTCCCAACATGGAACCACCAGAGATGGTGTACCATGCAAATAAGTAGTTTTTGTATGCATTGGGCACAGCATAGTCCTTGGCTCCTCAGGAAGGACAAGAGAAGTGGAGATTAAGCACGGCTCCCCGCCATTACAAAGTTTCTGCAACGCAGGTGTTCACTGTAGAACATGGAATTTTGTGATTCAGCATGAAACAGTGGTGCCTAATAAAGATTTACCATTATGTCACAGGCAATAAGAACAGTAATTCCCGGGGCTCCTGGGTGGCTCAGTCAGTTGAGCATCTGCCTTCAGCTCAGGTCATGATCCCAGGGTCCTGGGGTCGAGTCCCACATCATGCTCCTTGCTCAGTGGGGAGCCTGCTTCTCCCTCTGCTGCTTCTCCTGCTTGTGCCCCCCCCCCGACAAATAAATAAATAAAATCTTAAAAAAAAAAAAAGAAAGAACAGGAATTCCCAGTCCAGGGACCAACTTCATGTTGATAACATTTTTATTTTGTCTACTGAGAACATTAAAAAACAACTGCTACCTTCTATTGTCATCCTTATTTTTGAGGAAAAATGGATATGATTACACCAGACGAAAGGAGGAGGGATAAAGTCTTAAATGGGAAGAGTGTTCCGGGGTCCGTCTAAGTCAGCCCTGCTCCCTTCTCCCTGCTCTCTGCCCTCTGTTACACTGGTTTGACTCCATTAACAGCGCTGCCGGCTCTGTGGTTTCTAGGGGGGTTCAGCCCGAGAGGTGCCCCACCAGGATGGGAACAGGAAGGAGGGTGAAGGCGGGGAATTATTCCCTGCTCTTTCCTGTGAGCTTCCTCCACACTGTTGATGTCCCTCTACAGAAGAGTCCCCACCACTGGTAGAAGGGTCCGCTCTGCCCTCGCAACCTCGGGCCCCCTGCTTTGACACTTTGGCCTGCAAGTGATGATAAGTGACCTGCCCTTAGCCCCAGTTCCTAGACTGTCGATCTCTTGTGGCTCCTTTACATGCCACTAACACCTTTGTCATCAGTGCCTTTGTAAAATCTCCCTTGGGTTATCATCACACAAGTGTTCTATTTCCTGCTGGGGCCCGACACTGGTACAGCGATCGTCCTTGAAATCTGGCACTGGGGCTTCCTGAAATGCTCACGGCATTGTCTTCATTTTTCTCGTTTCACGGCTGGCCAGGAAAAACTGCATCTTGTTCAGCCACGTTACCATTCCGCCCTGACTTTGTTGGACCTCTGGTCACCGTGTGCCTGGAGAGTGATACCTTGTCACTCGCTCGCAGGTGTCCTGTTAGTGGAACACACCAGTTCTAACCGGGAGGGTGACCGGCCACATGAGGAGGTGCCTAGAATTGCAGTTATCCGGGCAGGGCCCGAGAGCACGAGAGGGGCCAACCCGGCCAGGCCCAGTGGAGACACCGTCTTCCCATTGCACACCGTGGGCGCACCTGCCTACCGCAGTGGCGAGGGCACAAGCGGATATGTTTGCACTGGTCTTTCTGAATGTTAGCATGTAACAAGGTTTTTTTCCTTTTCCTTTTTAGTTTTTATCTAGATGAAAATATCCCACTCTTGTGGAACCCGTTGGACTGTTGTTTTGGTTTCACTATTTATTTAGCTAACATCACCTGTTGGTATGTTTGTGATCCCAACATTTATCTCATCGCAGTTGCTACAGAGAATAGTCTAGAATTCTAGGATGTTTGGGGACAATTGAGGTGCCTGCCATGTTCTCCTGTTCTCATTCCATCCCCTCTCTGCCAACCCCTTCGATATCACATTGATGTGTTCATATCCTTCGGGCTTTATTAACATAGCTGAATATAGTTATCCTTTTTTTTTTTTTTTAAGATTTTATTTGTTTATTTGAGAGGGAAAGAGAGCAAGCAGGGGGAGGAGCGGAGGATGAGAGACAAGCAGAGGCAGGGCTCAACCCCACAACTCTGAGATCATGACTTGGGATGCTTAAATGACTGGACCACACGTGCCCTTGAATATAGTTATCTCAAGCAATGATCAGTTATTGCTTACCCCATGGTATGTTATAAGGAAAGTTGTGTTTATGTTCTCTCTCCTGAGGAAGGACATATTTATAAAGGTAGAGGTTTATCTGTGTGTCAGAGAGACCCAGAACTACAATTGCTTAGGTAAGTCAGGAGTTTAAAGTCTCTCCTGTATCACACCCTACAGGTAGATGGTTCAGGGCTAGGAAGGTGGCTCTGCTCCATGAGGTTGTCTAAAGACCCAGCTCTTCTGTCTTTTTCTCCTGAGACATCTGTCCTCATGTGTATGGTTCAAAGTCATATCCATTTCCTTGAAGGCCATGACCCGGCAGTGGCACACATCACTAATACAAATATTATATTATATATTATATATAATATATTATAATAATATGATGATGAGTATATATTTTTTGTTGTTAAGATGTGTTGGCTAAGATCTCTTCTTCCGATAAGCTCAATGGGCTGTGCCGTTCCACAGAGTTGATTCTGAGACTTCAAACTGACAACACGGAACTGGAGTCTAGATGCATTTTTGGAACCAAACTGTAGAGTGTCGTCATAGGCTTAGAGGGCGAATATTGGCATTCCCATGGACAATGATTTCTTCCAAGAGTAACATGCAAAGAGAGAAGACCTGGACCCAGACTCCATCTATGGACCTATGTTTCCTACATTTTCCCAGTAGGGAGATGGAATAATAAAGAGAAATTGAACAAAGCAAAGAAATACAGAAGCGGTAGGTGCTGGGAGGGTGCTGTTCACGGATCCATTGAGTATTTACGCATCTTGTGAGTAGAGCCGCTGACCACCTGCTCTGGACGGTCTTTCTAAGGATGCTTCTAGAGTGAGCAGCTTTGGGAGACAGAGCGAGTGTATTTCTCCAGCAGAAAGGCAGGCGTGATTATTGATCTGTGTTAAAGATTTGGGTTCCCTGCACTCAGGGTCCTCCTCCTGTAATGCACCCCATTTCACGTGCACATGTCATCTCACCCTCTTTGGATCTCATTTTGGGAACTGCGTATTGAAGAAACAACACAAAGATGATACTTTCACTACGGCTGCTACTGTGAGCAGGAAACCGTTCTTGTCTCCAACCAGGAATCTTGTGTCCTCTGCCAGCATCCATAGAACTGCGGCAGGCCAACTTGTAAGTTGAGAAGTAGGACTAAAATCTCAGAGGCTTCACAGTTCTTAGGAAGTGGGAAAGTTTTGTCAAAGGTGGGGTGGTTCATTATCAAATGCCACTAAGAGATCAAAGAAAAGGAAGAATAAGAGAAGGTCTTGGTTTTGTGTTATAATACAAGGGTTCTCGAAGTTTTTGGACTCAAGACTCCTAAAACTCAAATTATTGAGGATGCTGAAGAGCTTTTGTTTAGGTGGATTATAGCTACTGATATTTACTGCAGTATAAATTAAAACTGAAAAATAACCTAAAGTACTTAGAGACTCATTTAAAAATAAAAACAATATGACATCCATTTGTAGAAAAATCAATTTCGAGCTGAATCTCAAACCTTATACAAGATTAAGTCAAAAAAGGGGCGCCTGGGTGGCTCGGTTGGTTAAGCAACTGCCTTCAGCTCAGGTCATGATCCCAGAGTCCCAGGATCGAGTCCCACATCGGGCTCGTTGCTCGGCGGGAAGCCTGCTTCTCCCTCTCTCGCTCCCCCTGCTTGTGTTCCCTCTCTAGCTGTGTTTCTCTCTGTCAAATAAATAAGTAAAATCTTAAAAAAAAAAAAAAAGATTAAGTCAAAATGGATCATACTTCTAAATGTGAAGCTGCTCACCTTTGGAAGGAAACAGGAGAAACCCCTGTGACCTGGTGTTAGGCAGAGAACGCATAACTCCAAGAGCAAAGCCACAATTCAAAGGAGAAAAAAACCTCATCAATATTGGACCTGATCAAAATTTAAAACTTTTGTTTTTATTGAAGACACTGTTACGAGAATGAGAAGACAGCCACAGAACGGGAGAAAGTATTTCCAAATCCCATATCTGACCAAAAAAACCTGTGTTCAGTAGATACAAGGACTGTCAAAACTGAATGGTAAGAAAACAAACAGCCCAGTTTGAGAAATGAGCTGTAGACTTCAACGTGCGCTTCACCAGAAAGGATATACGGGTGAAAAAGTAACACCTGAGAAGATGTTCAACATCATTAGTCGTTAGGGAAATGAAAATTGAAAACGTGATGAGAAGCCGTTCCATATATATTAGAGTGATGATGATAAGTTGATTAACGAAGACCGTATCAAGTACAGGCAAGGATGAGAGACGACTGGAACTCTCTCCTCCTTTGCTTGT
The DNA here is from genome assembly GCA_004023965.1 of Spilogale gracilis. Taxonomy (NCBI): domain Eukaryota; kingdom Metazoa; phylum Chordata; class Mammalia; order Carnivora; family Mephitidae; genus Spilogale; species Spilogale gracilis. The sequence goes on from PITA01010104.1 coordinate 23,764, forward strand.
AGGAGTGCAACATGGTACAGCCATTGTGGAAAAGAGTCTCTACAAAATTAAGTAGACACTTAGCCAGCAGCTCCTCTCCTAGATTTGTTCTAGAGAATTGAAAATGTCTCTTCACAGAAAAACCTCAATGTGAATGTTCACAGTTGTCCCCAAAGTTGAAAAGAAGCCAGTGACCCTCAGTGGGTGAACGGAGAAGCCATCTTGTGACACATCTAGGTCGTGGGAGATACTACTCAGCAATGAAAAGGAACAAGCTATTGCACATAGCAGCAACACGGACGGACCTCAGAGGTATTACGCTGGGGGAGAGAAACCGTCTCAAAAGATTTCAGATGGTATGATTCAGTTTATATGACATTTCGAAAAGAGAACTCGATAGCAAGAACAGATCAGTGGTTGCCATGTGTTAAAACTCACAGAACTGTACATCAAAACAGGAAATTTTACTGTAAGTTAATTTAAAACATAGAAATGGCGATATAAGCCCATTATGTAAGTACCCCATTTTTATGAAAATTAACCATATTAGGAAAAACAAAAAAATCAGCAGAAATAGTAGCGTTGTTTTCCATTTTTATAAGCTCTTTACTGTCTAACTTAACAGGGACAGCTGGATTCTCATATCTGCTTCTGCATTTACTCTCCTGTCTTACCATATGTCATATAGTGTCTGGAAAACCCCAACATACACTTGAAAGAAAATAAGACTGAAAAAAGTAAATAATGTCTTAGTATTATTATATTTGTTTTGCTTCTATGGACCACCTGAACTAGACTGGGGGATTCCCCGGGGTTCCTGGACTACACTTTGAGAACCACTAACATAATAAAATGTCCCAAATTGAAGTCATTTTCATAGCATCTTGTCTTTTATTGGTTTTTGTTTTGTTTTGTTTTGTTTTTTTGCCATACCCAACGTCCTGTGTTTACTTAATGGTTTTGTTCAAATTGCCTATTTTTTTTAACTTAAATTTATTTAAAGAAGGAACCTTCTAAATCTCCTATAAATGGAAAACCAGTACCACTTTCCCATAAATGGAAAGTAACCACGAAAATAAATAAGCAATGAGTAACTTATTAAAAAAAAAGAAGTCAACCCGTGAACTGTCTAAACTCATCTCTACATGGCACCGTTTGGAGAACAGAGCAGGGGACTCATGACAATGATGTGTGTCTGACTCTCACATCCCACTTCATCTGATGTTAGCCCACCTAATCCTCGCAATTTCCATAAGATGTTGAAAATCTTATTGTCCTTAAAAAAAAAATACATTAAAAAAACGGAGGCACAGGGAGGTTAAAGAAGTTTCCCGGTGTTCCACAGTGAGTAAATGGCAGACCTGGGATTCGAACCCAGGCAAAGGCTCCCCAGCCCAGGAAGACTGCCATGTTGGCAGATAGGAAACCTGGAGGCCTGTCCAAGTTCTATCAGAAGATGATACGAGGCTATGTCACTGAACCTCACCGTCCCCGTCAGTAACACGGACGAGGCGGAGTAAATCAGGGTGTGCAAGTTTAAGTGCTGGCCGGCTGCCCTAGGGACCAGACAGGTAAGGGAAATACTGACTGACGGACTGTAAGACAGTAGGGAGTGATGGGTCACCCGGAAACTAGAGATCTCGCCTCTTACCTAAAGAAAGTAACTACTTTCAACTGCTTCTGTTTTGTTTTTTGGCAGATATCTCTTTTTTCTTATTTTTCTTATATTCTATTATACTTTATTTTGTTTTTATTTTATTTTATGAAAAGATGGAAGTCTGGAGGCCTTGTATGAAGTCTCCCAATTTTTAGAACGCGTGTGGAGGCCAGCAAATACACAGGCTGATTTCTTGACTTCGTGATTCCAGGACGCTAGGAGCTGTTTTTATACAGTGGTCGACACAAAATCCAAATTACAGAAACAGGCCATTTAAAACAGTGGTGAAAGGGGATCTGGACTTCGATAGTGTCTCAACACAACCTCCATAAATATTGATTGGGGCTGGGTTGATTGAAAAGCCAAGGTACATTATGAGGCTAACAAAGTGTATTTCTTTCTGTTCCTTTTGTGTTGTCCTAGAGTCAATCAGCAATATTTATCCAGGGCTAATTCTTGCTTTGCAGAGAGCTAAGGTAATCATGAGATGAGTTTATTGAAATTCTTTTCTTAGACATAGAGGCTCGCCCAAGAACGGCAAGTATTAGGAACTGCAGTCAGTGCTTGCTTAGAATAGTAAATACGAGCATGTGATTTATGCCATTGTGTGTGCGAAGCAATGTTTCCTGAGACATTTTCTATATATATGTTAGCTGTTTTGCTTTTTGGGTTGGTTTGTTGCTTCCCCCCTCCTCCGCTTATCAGATTTCCTTTTAAATCCTGGCATTTGACAATGTTGTAAGGCCAGTTTCTCTGTGAATCCACAGTAAAACATACTGGTGGTTGTACAATTCGTCCAAACTTGGGTTTATGGCTTATGCGTGTTTATGTGAATTCCTGCATTTGTTTTTGTGTATGTGTGTATATTCATAAAGTCTGCTTCTGCGAGAGAGAAAAGGAGGGAGAACAAAATCTATAGACTGAATCTGGAAAGGTGGGGTTTATTCATTAATGACATCATAAGGGTTGTATTTTCTCTGGGTTAATAAACTATTTGTTCGGCGGGCGCTGTAAGCCATCCAGAGCTAGTCATGCCATTTCTTGGAAAAGATCTGAAGCAACTGGTAATTGAAATGATAATCATTTGATCATAGTTAGAGCTATTTGAAAATAACACTCATCTCCAAACTGGCCTCCTCTAAGGAACCATATTTGGTAAGATTGTCGCCAAATTCCATTTTTGCTAATGTTGAAACTTATATAGCATGAGACTTAATTATTTTCCAGAATATTCTAAGCCTGATTTCTGGTGTGCCCAGTCCAGAAGCTGTTCACATATGCTTTGAAACAATACCCAGCCTGAATTTTCATTCTGACATTTAATAATCACCATGTAATAGCTATAAAATGCGTGACAATGACAGATCTTTTATTTCAAGAGGATGGTGTAGTGACTCCGAGTGAAATCATCTGTTGAAATGGTACTTTGTAATATGCCTCATTGTTTATAAGGGACTGATTTTTTTTTTTTTTTCTTGAGCAGAGGATAAAAACAGTTTCCACTCTGGGTCCCATTCAGTGGAAGTTCATATTCAATCGTGATAAGAGAAAGGACTCCATTATGAAAGTTTTACTTTTCATTTTTGATAGAGTATTTATTTTGCTGCTGCCTAATAAACTTGGTTCTCAGAAGCAGTTTGGATGGATGAAGAAAAGTGAAATTTTAGATCCTACTTTAAAACATTTTTAAAAACTAAATCCAGGGTTTCTTATTGTGTGAAGCTTATCTTAATAAACCCTTTTTTGTTTGCTTTGGAGTAGTGTGTGTGTGTGTGTGTGTGTGTGTGTGTGTGTGTGTAGGTGGGGGAGGAGGAGGAAAAAGTCCTGTTTAAGAGCAAAATTAGCCAAAATCGCTTGTGAATTCTTTTTGTTTAATAGCTTAGAGACATCTTCCTGTTGTTGTTTGTCAAAAATATTTCTCAGATTTTGTAAGCTTAGGGGTTTTCACAGCTAAGCTTTTTCAGAAATTTGAAGTAAAAGAAATGAAAGAAGTTGGTTCAAGTTGAAATGTCAAATGCTTCAAATAATTTAACTTAAAACCCAGTGAGATGATCTTCTTAAGCTTTTTCCAAAGAATCTTTGGGTAAGAGAGGCCCTTTGCTCCATCAATGGATATCTATTAAATATCTTGCCAGATTAATTCTGAGTCAGAAAAGTTGGTTGTTTCCTGAAAGCAATTAGAGATGCTTAAAATTCAAATTTATGATCCCATACGAGAAACTTAAGTTTCAACTACTTTTCTTAGATTCAAAGACTTTCTCCTCGCTCACCCCCTCTCCTCTTACCCCATATGTATTAAAAGAAAAAATCAGTTCATTTCTCAACTTACAAAGTTTTTAAGAAACATGAGAATGTGTAAGTTTCTTTCAGTGGGAAGCACATAACATTTATGAAGTATTTCTTTTGGGATTACATCACAGTTTTATTTAATTTTCAGGACAAAAGTTAGATTCAATATTTGTGTATAAGCCAAGGGAAAATGTACCATAAACATAGGAATTTGGGGGTGAGTCAGAGTTCCAAGAATCCCAGATTTACTTAGACCGTTTATATAGAGACAGGCTCACCATTAGTCAGGCACCTAGTTCTCACTTTTTACTTTTGCAATTAACTGCACCCAAAAATCAGCTTTCACCCGAGCATTTGGTCAGATGGGAAGAGTGGTGCTTTGGCAACCAGCATTAAAAATGGCTATCAGAATTACTGCCCAATTTTTGGACACTTCCTTTTCATAAAATAGGTAGATCTTCTGCATTATTTTCCAACTAGATAACTAGCAGTGAAAACCCCTCGAAGTGAGTTATAGAAGATCGTCACCAAATGGTGCACGGTCTGCTTGCCTAAAGTCAAACCACTCAAAGAGTATTGCAGAAGGACTTTGTTGAGAACGTATCATTTGCCTCCCAGCCGCCAATAACATTCTGCTCTTCCCTGACCACCTCTTGTAGGACGAAGTCATCGCTGTTTCCGAAAAGGTGATCGTGAAACTTGAAGACTTGGTCAAGTGGGTGCACTCTGATTTCTCCAAGTGGAGATGTGGCCTCCGGGCCGGCTCCGTGAAAACCACGGCCTTGGGGAGGAATGGACAGAAGGAAGCTCTGCTGAGGTACAGACAGTCAACCCTCAACAGTGGACTCAACTTCAAAGACGTTCTCAAGGAAAAGGCTGACCTTGGTAAATATAATCTGTACTTCCAGAGCACATGTGTGGGCGTATGCAGTAAGCTACTTTTTCTTTTTCTTTTTTCTTTTTGGTCATAGACCTTTCTGGAAACCCTGTCATGTAGTTAATTTTAATATATGCCTCTAATTTCTTTGACCTCAGAGGGTCCTAGGAATATGTATGGACAGACGGTCCGGGTGTGTAAGGGGTGGAGGCTGGCTGCGGGATTGTGGGGCCTTCTCCGTGTGGAGCTCCGTGCCAGGGGCTGGATGATGGTACCACACATGGCCTCAGGCAGCTTCCCGTTCATGTGAAGATGTAAGACTTCATTAGGGCGCCTGAGATTGAACTGATGAAGACTTTAGTATTTGTTCAAGGAAGGTAGTATGACATCTATTATCACCATGTGAGAATGTCATGTGTTTGTTTACGTTGGGTGGAAAACAGAGTGAGGACGAGAGAGGAGCTACTTAATGTGGAGCAGGAGAGCAATGTCAAGTTGTTTAACCTCCTAGCCTCAGTTTCCCCACCTGAAAAAGATGGCCACTTTACCGCATCACTGAGATTTACTATATAAAGGGTTTAGCACTGGGCTGATCGGGCCTAAGAGGGGGTTGCCTAATTAATGCTGTTGCTTTAACTTAACGCTTTCATCTCCAGAGACTTTTTGTGACCTTTTCTCTTCCCCTCCCTTTCTGTTCCTATCTCCCTGTGGCATTCACTGACTTATTCTCCTAGCATTGCTCAAGACCAGAGTTGTTGACCTCTGAGTTAGACTCGCTATTTCCTCTTAGGCAAAGAGGAACTTCACTTTTAACATATGAAGGCATCTTTTTCTTTCATTCTAGCACAATGCTGATGTTCATAGCCCTATTTTATGCCTTAATGTGACAACTTCCTGTTTTTTTTAGCCTAGGATTTAACTATTACAACAAACCTAGACTATTTACTTAATTGGCATAAAGAAACTGCATAGCAGCGGTAACTGTCTTCCGTGTGATTCGGATTTGTGATGAGCTGTGCTGGGCTTTGGGAATCATATTAATATTTGCTTGCGATTTGAGTCAACGACTAACAGCTTCCTGTCATCTTTTGGTAGATGTCAGGCGGTAATATTCTGGATGTGGCACCGTGATTGTTGCGCCGTACGCTGAGGGAAAATTTATTAATCAGGTGGTTTTATTTTAAAGCCCCCAAAATGTTTTGTTTTTTTTTTACTAAACTTCCTATATATGCTGTTCCACTCCCTAATTTCATGAACTCGCAGTGACTAGTCTTCTAATGTGTGATAATGGTGAATAATATGTCTGTTGTATTACTTTCCTAATGTGCACTCTTAAGTTGTATTGCTATTGTCTTATGTTCTCCCTATATTAAAACACTTCTTTTGTTTGATTTTTTTTTCCCTTCTTTTTTTTTTTTTTAGTTATGGAATATACTGTTACTAATAAAAAACTAAACAGGAAACCCCCGGGGGAACAAAAGGATGTGTAGATGGTTAAGCTTGATGTCACACATATAAACAGGAGTATTTATAGCAGAGTTGTTTTCTGCTTAAAATTGATAGTTTATTAATGAATTTGAAGAGAAACTCAATCTCTTAATTCTCTCAAAAGACTTAGACAGTTTGGTCTTACTGAATTCTAAAAAATGTCCATGATCTACTTTTTAATCATTAATTTCAGAAGAAATTGATTTATAGTGAATATTCAAAGTACTTAGTGGTTTTTAGATCCTGTTTTTTGTTTGACTCACTAGGGGTTTTTAAAAATAATACTGATTGCTAAGTCCAGCTTCCCCAGATTCTGCATTCAGTGGGACTGATAAAAGACTTTCTAGGTGATTCTGATTTTTTTTTTTTTTTTTTTTTTTTTTTTTTTTTTTTTTTTTTTTTTTTTTTTTTTTTTTTTTTGGTCTCATATGGGAAACAGCAGTACATTTAGTGCTGAGGAAGGGAAAATAATTAAGAGGAGATTTGATGGGGAGGCTCTCCTCTGGTGAACAAGAAATACCATGTGCTTTTTCTTCCTTTCTTTTTTTAATGTAAAATACCCCTTTAAGGATAGTATTTGGGGCCTTGAAATTCTACTCAGTTGGTATGAACTGTGGGGAATTTGAGACAAATAGCTTTTGTAATCGGAATGCACACTGTGTTGTAATAATGTGGAAAGAGAAACAAAAACTTTCCTTAATGTAATGAGTTTCCATTATCTGCCTGATCTAAGGTTTACAAGTCTACATTGACAGGATTTATTTTGGGGAGACAGGGGGTGTCATTTGCTGTATGCATTCCTGTCCCAGCAACTTTCTCTTCAACCTCTTCCTTTCTCTGTCTGCAACATCAAAATATTTGTTGTCTGTACTTTTCTTCCTACACCGTGGTTTTCTTATCTCTCTTTCTCTTGGCCACACTGAAACCACTTTCAATACCACATTGTTAATGGAAGTTCACACACTTATTAGGTTTTTCCTCCTGTAGAACACTTCCAACTCCCCATTGTTCTTACCAAAGAAAGAAGATGAACTCTGAGATTATTTAAGACCCCCCTCCTTTTTTTTCTGGTGGAAGTAAGCAAAGAATGGAAAGATCTCACCTTTCTTGTGGCTAAAATAAAACTCCGATACGTTATGTTTTTAACCAAAGTATTTCATCACGTTGAAACAACAATAACGACAAAATAATGAGGTTGACTCTTAAAGAAGGGATTTTGCCATCTAAAAGCTAATTAAAGAACTCTTCTTGCTCAATGTTTAGGTAGAATAAGTTCCCTTTAATTCCAGTTTGTGTCACTTCCTGTCTCTCTTTGAACAGTAGAAAAACAAGAATGTTCTCACAAATGTGTGTCTGCCAACAAATTAATACTCCGCAAAGAGAAACTCTGCCCCAAATGGCAGCTTCAAATAACTGCTCTGATTCGAAACACAACTCCTATTTTTTTTTTTTTATCCCCTTCCCCTTCAAGGACAATATTTGTGAATATCATGTTTGCTTTTTACAAATCTCTGCAGTTTTAAGATTCAAAATGACTGGTGACTAAAATGACACATCTAGATAGTGGGAAAACCAATAATCTTCAAAAACACTCCTAGGATATGTTAGAGTACCTCCTCTTTGTCCTTTTCAAAGAAAGAAAGTTCAATATGAAACCAATTCAAATTATGACTTTACTCGGTAAGATATTTTACCTTCTCTCAGACAGTTTCATACTGAAGTTTATAGGAAAAGGAAAAAAAAGAGAAAAGAGCTATGTTAAAATAGGAGGGTTAAGGAATGTATTATTCATAAGCATAACGAACACGGGAACCTGTTTTTCCAGAAGAATCGGGTTGATTAAATCATTCACTACACAAGCTTCTAGTTATTTATTTTTGTCCTTAGTATTACAGTACTTAGCTCTTGTAATACGGTGGACTTGATGCCCATATTTGGTATGGCAGTTGGAAGTCGTCAAATGAAGAATTATTTCATTTTACAAAATTTTTAGCAACTAAGGAATATAAACACCATCAGTAAAACGTAGCAAACTTGCATTTTTTATTCCTTGGGCTATAGTTTGGAAAAAAAATCAAATTATTTTATATAACACTGCTGCTTACAGAGTTCCTTTAAGTGAAGTATGAAAGCTGCAGTGTAAGCTTTATTGGCCTATAAATATGTCATTATAGTTGGACTACATTTATATGCTTTGGATTGTTGTTTAAGCCCAGAAAATATGTCTCTACAGGTTGACTTTTTATTGAAACCCTTTGAGGCATACAATAGAATGTATTTTAGGCCAAGGTTATTAAAACAGCATTTTCATTTTTTTGCAGCCGACTCATTGTCAATTATGCTGCCACAAACCGTCTGTGAATGGGCAGTTATGAATGGTCTCATCTCCAAATGTGTCTCTAGAAAAAGAAAGAAAAGATAGAGGCGTCTGAGCTGAAATTGAGAAAAGAGACCAAAGGCTGTGGGTATGGGTACAGCTGAATTTAATGATGGGGGTTCCCTTGGTTCAATGTCTGTTTCTCGAGGCCCATCAAACTGCGAAAGTGTGGCTCCCCCTGTCCCTTCTGCTGCCCAGATTTTACTGTACTTGGGGAATAAGGCAGCATGATGCTGTTGAAAGCACAGTGGGTGGGAGGTCAGGAGACTCTCGGCCCTACGTGTCCTGGCGATCTGTCACTTCCTGGAACGGTCACTGGATGTTTACGTCTTGAGGTTTCTTGGGTGTAATAGCATGTACCCTGCTTTATCTCACTCGATGTTTGAGAAGATCAACTGAGGAATAATTAGTGTCAGCGGAGGCATTTCTGATACTGAAGTCTTAGTGTGATCAGGCATGTTATTATCAGGAGCTTTTATAGGATCGAGAGCTATGCAGTATTTTAGTTTATTCGTCCCTTTCAACGTCCCTAATCGCCCGGTCTAGCGTGGAGGGCAGGGTTGACTCTCACTGTTATCTGCCTCAATAGAAGACTATTATTGAAATCTTTCTGGACTTTGTGTACATACATACTACACATGTGTATATACACACACGCACCCTATAAAATAGTTTATATGCATATTACATATCAAATATCAAATATATCATACATGTGTTTTATATGTTCCTTACATAGAGACGCGTATATTTTTATGTTGTATAACTCTTTTCCTCTTGAAAATTTCATCAGAACAAGCTGGGCCATGAGTGGCCAGTCATGTCAGTGACTTCTGAAGTACTTGTACCTAGAAATTAACTCTAGTCTTTGCTAGGAAATTTTGGAGGCCTTGTATTTCAAATGGTTATTTCAGATCACTTTTGAGTTTGATATGTCAAACTGTTTCCTCGCGTGTGGATGTGGGTAGAATTCTCACTCTGGGTTGAAGGAAACCATTTGAATGTTTCCAGTAAGAAGCATGCTAAGGTGCTGACAGTTTATCCGAATGAGGATTTTTCACCTGATAGATCTAATGAACTTACTAGGCTTGAAGACATGCTTATCAGGACAGTCCTTTCCTCCCTCTCTCCCTCCCCCATTCCTCCCTTCCTTCCTTCCTTCGTTCCTTCCCCTGCTCTCTTCCTCCCTCCCTTCCTTCCTTCCTAGATGTAAACTTTGTATGTATATTAAACAGTCTTGTGAAGTTAGTTGGTGTTTGTATTTTAACTTCCATTGCCCGGTTAGCTGTACTATTTCCCTTAAGATAGAAATTTGTGAACTTTCTTAGATGACATGTTGTTGAATTATTCTATTCATGAGCACCGTGAGGAATCCCTACAAAAGGGCCTCTTCACTGCAACGGGTCTGGCTTTATAGAATGCTTAAGTTCAAAATGGAAATCAATTACCAATGGAGCTTATCAAAAATTTGTAAAGGTACTTTCCAGAGGATTTTCTCACAAGGTCCTCTGACAGTATCGCTGTGCGAACCACACATTCCTTGAAGAAGCTCACTGACACAGTTAACGCTGGACAAGGACGCCATCTGAGGGCCATGTTGGCTGTTTCTGCACGCGGTTGCTTCATGCCATCATAAATTGACCGTCCTAAGGACCTCGTATGCTCACATTTCCAAGAGTCTGTATCCAAGACATCCAAAGCTTTAGGACAACTTCTCTAAGGATGTGGGAACAGATCAGGGAGGTTTTAATTTCATTTTAAAGTTAAAATTCAGCTTGCCCATGTGATCAAACAGTTGAACGTGTAGAATGCGTGTATAAGAAGTATCTTGAAAAAATGACACTTCTGTATTTTGTCTGCACTCGGCCATTTCGGCTGTTCCTCTGGAAAGTAAGTCTGCAAAATCCACACATGTGTGAACCAGCCGGTAGCTGGTCATGGACATTGCTCTCTGGCCACTCGGCTTGCCATCACTCACGATCACTCCAAATGAGGGTCATTTGGAATTTCTGTTGACTTGTGGATTCTCTAGTGTTCACTAGAGTAGTGAATGCTTTTCAGAATTCCATATCCTATTTTCTTTTGACAGTGGATGAAGATAGATAGTCAACAGAAGAGAATTTTGTAGAATTTAAGAGTTTATCCTTTTAGAATTGGAGATGTCAGGGTAGAAGTAGGGGGGAGAATGTGAAATTGGAATTTCAGTGTTATTTTTAGTATTCAGGTTACCAGTGTTCACCTCTTGGCTACAATGCATGAACAAGGTAAGAAACTCATGCTTTTTTCAAGCTCTTCATGGAGTTGTTAGGCTGGACATTGGTACAGTTGATGCTTGAAGTAGTCCTCAATCCTCTTTTTATTTGCCCAAACAATCCCAGTTTTTTGTTTTGTTTTGTTTTGTTTTATTCTTCCCCAGGATGTGATTTTAAAAATCCCTCACCATCCTGGTTACTCATCTTAGGGTCCATTTTGGGTGTTCTTTTTACACCTGCTTACCCATTTATATTTTATGAGCTCACCTGTGCTGAGAAACCTAGACCCAGATGAGGAATGGCTTCCAGGGGAAGAGGGACCGTGATACCCATCCATCCGGCTTGGCAGCCTCCAGGTAGATCACGACACTGACGAAAGTATGACTCTCTTCTCTACAGCTGTATGGCCTGGACTTCTAATTCCCAGAGTCAAAAGGGGGAAATAGGTTATTCAGCCACTACTCCTGAATTTCAGTTTACCTGGGGTTTTTTTTGTTTGTCTATTTGTCTTTAAATGGTAAAATTAAATGTAGACTATTATCCGATGAAATTTGTTGTCAACTGATATGGTGGGAGTCTCGGGGGCTCAAGACCAGCGCTGTGCTTTTCCGCCTATGAGGTTCCTGCGGCTGTGTATTCTAGCATTTAAGAGAGTACTTGCCCCAGCTGGTTTTTGCCTCATTAAAGGTTCATAGTTGAATACCAGTGTGGTGTCCAGCTTGTTCAACCTGCTCCGAGCAAATAAGATAAAGACCAACAAGTATTCCCTAAGTTATCACATGTGTTGGCTGAATGCATCGTCCTCCTCTTGGACTCTAGCTGTTCTGGCTCTTTTGTTTGTTTTCATTTTCTATTTTCTTGGTACTTTGTCTTTAGTCAGGTACTCTATGATCATTTCTGTGATTAAAAAGACTATGATGGAGAAAGCAATCAACCCATAATTTTGCTTTAGTTTCATTAATGAGAAATGTGAATTTCACCCGTGGTGGTCACCAGCGGATGGGAAGGTCACCAAGGCTCCATTGGGGAGCCTTATCTTCTTGCAAGCCCATACATTTCTGGATCGTAGTTAGATTAACAAACTTGGAGCAATAATTCTATTTGCATTTGGTGGTAGGACTGCAACACGGACTCCCTGCCTCAGATGTGCTTGAAAAAGGGCATTTGATTCAACAGCTCCCCTCCCAGTCGGAGACGCATGATGTTTTTCTCCTATGATTGCAACTCTAAAATGTTTTTGTTTGCTTTCCACCTCTCATCTGTTGAGCCACTGCACGGTTATTGACTGTAGGCCATTATTATAGCTATTATCACGATGGCATCACCTTGGAACACAAAGCACATACATCCTACATGTGAATTAATGTGCCTTTTCCAGAGGGTTTTGTGAGCAGATATTTGATTTGGGCATTTAGGCTTAATTCTCTTTAGTGTTGACGCTGATTCTCCCAAACAGCTCGTTTATCTTGCAGAGTACTTCACATGTGAGGTTTTATTGCAAAACATTAATTTTCCTAAATGTCAAAGATTCACTCCCCTTCTCTTTCCCGCATTATGTGTTTAAGTCTGTAGTTTGCTTCGGTCACTGTTGACAGAAACCAAGGTTTGGACTTTTACCCCATTTTAATAAATAAATTTATTTAAGACGGACGGGAGTAATGGCAGGTTTTCAAAGCCTTTCCGAAGTGCTTCATGCGCAGTAGGGGCTGAGCAGATAGTCCCCCCATTTCGGGGTTTCCTGATCGCCCCGCCTGTGTGGTTGCTGTTACTGCTTAGCTCGCTGGGGTGAAGTGGTGTCACGTGGTTCTCCCCCAAAATTCCAGAGTCATGCCTTCCACCGTTCTCCCTTTGGACCTCTCCCTCCCTTCCTCCCTCCCTCCATTCCTTCCTTCCTTCCTTCCTTCCTTCCTTCCTTCCTTCCTTCCTTCCTTCATTTCTTTATTTCTTTATTTCATTCTTTCTTCTTTCCTTCTTTCTTTTTTTAAAGATTTCATTTATTTATTTGACAGAGAAACACAACTAGAGAGTGGGGAACACAAGCAGGGGGAGTGAGGGAGGGAGAAGCAGGCTTCCCGCTGAGCAGGGAGCCCAATGAGGGGCTTGATCCCGGGGTCTCCAGGATCATGACCTGAGCTGAAGGCAGATGCTTAAAGACTGAGCCACACCCTCTCTCCACTTGCTTTCTAAATTTTTAATAACTTCTAACATTTCTATACTTGTGACCCTTTTAAAATATTGGCTTTCAGCCTGTAGCCCCGTCCGCTGCCCATGCACCCCGTGCCTATCGGATAAAGTGCAGATGCTGCAGGCCAGCGTCCCGTGGTCACCCCAGCCTCCACTGCTTTTACTTTTTTATGAAATAGCTTTCGCTGGTGGTGTTTTTATCACCAAACCCGTCCATGTTCATATTACAAAATGTGAGCCTTGCAAACAAAAAGCAGGGAAATGCACGTTGCTTCTTTTCCTCCCACCCAGAAGTAACGGCTGTAGGTGCTTGGGTAGATCTCCATGCCAATGTATATAATATACGTGGAGGCCAGAATTCATAGGCATGTATTATCTCTCCATCAAAATCTTGTGTTTGCCTCCCTGGTGTACATCTGTACAGATGTTTTGTGACAAGGTCTTCAAATGCTCTACGCTGTTTCTTTCTGCCTGCGTTGTGTTTCATTATAGAGGTGTTTCTATTGTTGGACGTTTCCGAGGCTTCTGTTTTCCTAAAACTCGCTGAAATTCTTGGTGCTCTGCACATATCCGTGACTCTTTCCTTATATATCTGCAGAGGCGGAATTGCAGGCTCTAAGTGCACACGGAATGTAAAGCCCGCTTATCTCCTGTCCTTTATGTAAACCTCGGCTTTAGTCTAACTAGCCCGACTGCTTGGCCTCCTTCCTCTTGAACGACGGGGATTTTTCAGTGTCTCCTGCCTTCACTCATTCTGAGATGTCCCTTCCAGGACTGTCCACCTGCACAAATGCTCTCTTTTCTTTAAGACGCTGGTTAAGCCCTTGGAGCTCTTGTCAGCCATCCCGCTGGTAGGATTTTCCCTGCTTCCGGGTCCCTGATCATACTTGGTGTCTCTACCACCTTGCCAGCACCTTCCTCTGCAAAGAGCAATCAATTTAATACACTATCTTTTTCTTATGTGTTTGTCTTATCTTCCCCTTAACGGTCTTCAGTCTACCGTGGAGGCACTCTAACTTCAAAGCCATACCTACTACGTTGAGTAAACATGCCGCTTTTATGATCGACCTCTGAAATCTCTGGAGTTCTCTGCTCTGAGTTGAACTGGGACCCCTTCCTGTCTTCAGTGGCTGACTTGACTTCTTTTCCAGCACTTCCTAGGGAGGGGCTGTCTCAGCGGTTACCTGGTAGGGGAAGCAACATCCTTGGGGAGTTGGGGCGGGTGGAGTATGCCCTTTTTAACTATTTTGGTTTAATCTGTAGCCAGCTCTCTATAGACTTATTCTGGGAAACTCATTAGGAGAGATTCTGAACGTGCTCGAAGCTCGCCTGCTAGCCTGAGGATTTTTGGTGTTGCTGTAGGGGGTTGTTGTGTATAGATATTTTACGTATCAATACTGGCACTTATTCATCTCTTCCTCAAGGGGATCTTTTTACATGTTTCAGGACTGTAGCAGTCACAGAAATGTGCAGGAAAATAAACAAATGCAGACTGGACTTGCTCTTTTTGCCTTATCTTTTTTATTATCAGCTTGTTGGCAATCTGTCTTTTTTTTAGGTGACAGGTTATTAAGGAGATGGTTTTAGCGTGACATCTAATATTTCGTATTCTAGGTGATCGCACTGTTTTAATCCTCGCCTCCCTTAAAACGGGTCCTTGCTAATCATGATGGAGGATTTCTCCACCTTCCAACCACCCATTCTGCTTCTTTGGTTTATAAGGAAAGTATTCTATGAGGCCCTACAAAAACAATGCTTCATGCCCGGCCTATTCACTCAATAAGAAATAAAACATTGTTTTCATAGCAGTGCTGATAATAAGGCAGATTTCAAAGCATGATGAAACGTATACTTTTCTAGCAGAGAAAAACCTATAGTTACCTGGCTAATTACTCATCATGTGACGCTTGTGTAAATACAGGCTTCTCACATTTGCAGCCCCTGTACGGGTTTCTTTTTTCTTTTCTCTTTCCTTTGAATCGAGAACACTTATTTAGAAGACACTGTTTTGTATTAATGTTTTCAATCAAAGATTTAGAATGAGCAAACAGAAGCTACCATTTCAGGGCACGCTCTTTTTGACCATCGTACTTAAGGCTTTGTCGTGTGGATTTTATAGTAAGACAGGCCCGGATTCTAATTTTTGCTCTGTCAGCTGTATGACCTTAAAAATCGGGATTCTGCCTTGACTGCTTATCTGTGAAACAGAGTCAGCAATACCTCAGTACCTTTCTCGTGGGACTGGGGAAGATGAGATTCGAGCAGTCTAAGGAATCGCCCGCACACAGTGGGACATTTAAGCAAAAACAGTTGTTGTTGTTTTTTTTCCTTTCCTCCTTTCTTTAGAAAAGTAAACCCTAAACAAACAAACAAACATACAAACAAACAGAAAGATAAGAATAGTAAAAACCCTACAGAGTGCTGTTCTCTTGCCCAGAAAGTAGACAATTGCAACATCAAAGAATACCAAGATATAGATAGAAGAGTACCTGACTTCACTGAGCTCCCTTCATATACGTTTCAGTTACTTATGATAAGACACAGAAGTTGATTCAAGGTTAAATAAGTCATGATCCCAGTTTTCTAGAGGTTCAGGAAACCTTGAGGGTTATTTTGAGGTGCTTTTAATGTGATGTTTTAAAATGTAATTCTTTTTGTCAGAGTGTACCTGTGTATTGCCATGTAAACCATCTGCTTTGACTTCCTTGGAGGATAATTAACAGCCGATCCTTAGTTGGTTAGAAAATTTGATGCCAGGAATGCATTGTACGTTGGGATATCACAAGTGAAACGTGGGAATTCCGGGCCTTCTCTGATGCTTCTCTGGCCGGGAGCTCGCGGTTGTGGTATATTACGTGTATATATTACGTGTATATAGGGAAGTGTGCAGTGGTTGTGAGCTTGTGGGATGGTCCAACCTGGAGCTCTGTCCTTGAGGTGCCGAATTATTCCACAAGAAACCAAACCACACTGAGGGCCGTGGGTCTGCTTTCTCTTGGAGGTCACGGGCAGGAGTTGTCGATGTACATCAGGACAGCCTGCATTACGCTCAACACAACAAAGGCCTCTTTTTTTTTTGTCTGTACACAGGACTCTGCAAAGCAAATGTTCCATCTGTGCTGGCTGCACCTTGGTGCTTCCTGCTTGTAGGAGGAAACAGAGGTGCAGGGCTGAGTCCCAGAGTTCACTCGTTTACACGCGATAGTAGCATGAAGGAACACACATCGCTTCTACTCACATTTCACTACTCACGCGGGTTAATTCCATGGTCATGGCTTCAAAGAGGTTAGGATATATAATCCTACAGCATTCTCTGAAGGAAAGGAAAATTGGATGTTGGGTACACGTTTGTAATAGCTCACACATGCCCTTGGGATATTGATCAATTTCATAGAATAATAAAATCTCGGGGTTGAAAATTCAGTTACAAGATTCTAGTTATGACATCTTTCCTGCACTTACTGCTGCTGAAATCTCGATTAGTTGACCTTTACTATGTTCAGTGATTGGGAGCTCATTATCTTATGAGGCAGTTCTGGTCCATCCTTGATCCATCCCTGTGTTAGAAATGATCACTTGTGATGACTTAAGGTTGAAATGAATACGGTTTATAGTACAAGCTGCTGTATCCAGGGTATACTATTGTTACCGACTCTATTTTTAGGACAACAGAGAGCAAATCAAATTTTCCATTTCCTTGATAGTGTTTCAAGTATTTGAAAAGAGCTGTCCCCACCCCCACTTTTTCATTCCTGGGCTCAAACAACAACAGCCTCAATCCCACATTCCGTATGTAGTATGGCTTCTAATCCCTCCCGCTTGCTTGCTGGTAGTCCTCATCTAAAGGAAGCCCAGCTGTCCCTGCCACTCTCAGAGTGTAACTATATTTGTCTTTACTTAAAGAAAAGATGGGACTGCAACCCCTTAATTTTTTTATACAATACATGTAAAAATTTAAACAATTTCCTGCTTAATTATACTTTTAAAATTCATATAAAAATTCAAGCCATTCAAGTAAAAGGCTTTCTTCACCTCTTTCCAATCCCATTCCTTCTCTTAGAGTTTACACATCACTAACAACTGGTGGTTATTCCTCCAGTTATCTGTGTGTGTGTGTGTGTGTGTGTGTGTGTGTGTGTAAATTATTTTGCTTAAAAATAAATCTTACTGTGTAAGATTTTACAGCTTGCTTTTATCGGCTACTTAAGTGGCTAGAACTGTGTTGTACAGTATCGTAACCACTAGCCACGCACAGCTCTGGAGCTATGGCTACTGAGAAAGAGAAACTGAGTTTTTAATTTTAATTAATTCCAGTTTAAAGTTAAAAACAGAAGCAATTAAAATTTTTTTGTGTGAAATATAGCTTTATTGCTTTGGTAGGGCTACATATCATCTTGCTGAATGGTTAGCATGCAAATTACGTGTACTCTAAGTGTAAAATACACACCAGGTTTCAAAAACTCACCATAAAAAAAGAACATATATCTCATTAATAATTTTTATATTGGTTACATGTTGAATGCTTTTGATATGTTGGGTTAAATAATTTATTGCAATTGATTTTACCTTTTCCTTTACATTTTTTTATGACTACTAGAAAGTCTTAAATTATGTGGCTCCCATTCTATTTATATTGGATAGTGTTGATCTAGAGAGATTTGAATAGCTGTGATGGTTAGCCAGACTTTTTATTTTGAAGTAGGATCACTGTTGTATGCACTGAGTGCTTCCGAAGTCTAGGACATTGGATTTGCTGTGGAAAGAGGATGAAAATGGAAGAGACCCGGGCTCAGAAACTCACAGTGTAATTGGGTGGACAGACACAGCTAGGCTCTGACACGGGGGCTAGCCAGCACGTGGATGGAGGTGTAAGCGATGTGCACTAGAAGTTACAGAAGTTTCCGTGGGTGCGTGTCTTGCAATGTGAGCTAACTTACAAATGCTTAGAGGGCAGGGATTATGATCCTTGACTAAGTGAGGCGAGTTCCATGCCCTGTGATGTCTCTGTTCTACCAGGATATTATTAAGAATCTCGTGGTCATCTCTGGCTTCGATCTTCTTTCTGAATGGCCTACTCTTCTCACTAGGAACTTGGATTTTGTTCAGATTTGGCTTTCCAGATAGAATTCCTGTGTTTGATGTTCCTGTGTTAAATGCTGACCTTTCGTTGTCTCTGATAAAAACATTGGGGTTCACATCAAGCTTGTCTTGTTAGCCAAAGAAATACTTGTATTATATATTCTTCATTGAAATTCCTCATATTTTCTTAAAGCTTTAGCGCTTCTACTGAGATAGTGTTCTGAGATGTTGAAGAGAAGATAATTAAGCCGAAGGCTCTTTCTTGATTTATTTGGGTTTATGGAGTTCCATTTGTTTCATATCTAGGAAGACTTTTTATGCCTACCGATGCATTCTCTGATGATAAAAGGATATCAGTTGAAACTCGAAATAGTAAGCCTTTATCCTCTCATTGGGTGTCCTTGATTCATCAAAGCAATATTTTCACGTGATATTCCTTGCTTGTATTACCCACAAGCGAAGAAAAGAAAGTTGGCAATTTTAGATTGCAAATGATAGAACTTTTCTGTGAAAATGTCAACTTTCTGTCTGGTTACATTATTCATAGTTGCAAATAGGGCTAGTGTGGTTAATCAAATCAACTCATATAAAACAATTTCTCCTGAAGGCAATGGGAGTGGTGGATCTCACAGAATCCGAGAATTTACCCTGGGCAGAGCTTTCTGGATGAATAAAACTTCTGTTGAACCTGTTCTGGGAATGAAGATATGGATGATATAAATCCCGACTACAGATCGCAGGTTCAAGGGTTGGCAGGCAGTGGGCTGATGCTCAGCCGCTTTCTCCCACCAGCCAAGATCCTATAACTTAGGCAGTAGTCAAGTGCCTGAATCTTCAGCTTTGGGTGAGGACGCCCACCCGCCGCCACAGCCAACACCAAACCTTCCCGCAGATTTCGGTATGGAAATACGCATTGTCTTGGGAGACTATTCAGAGCATTAGTCTAATTCCGAAGGAGCCTGTGATGGTTATGAAATACTTTCTTAATACCTGATTAGCAGTTAGCCCTCTCCCCAAAAACACTCCTCGGGAACTTCTGCCAAATTTGATGCACTGCCCTTTTGTGCTAGTCCATAGATACGTGACCGGGAGGCGAGGTGGTTGGGTTCTCCTGCCCTGATGGTCCTTAACCTTTGCGGAGCTACCACAGATGACATTGAGAATCTAAAGAACACTGTGGGTTCCCTGCCCCGAAAACACTGACATCCACCGAATTGGAAAGACATTAGAGGACATTCATGGACGCTGTCCTGAAATTGCTTTTTGAACTCTTGGGTCAGCGCTGCTGGTTGAGTCCCTTTAAAGAGCACGGACTCGTCATGCTGGGAAGAACAGTGAGGGGGACGTGTGTGCACCCGCAATGTTGGTGGGATTCCACTTTCCCATGCAGGAATTTGGAGTTCTCAAGCATGTGTGGCTCTCTCACCTCAAATATTTTTCTTCTATATTTTCAAATTAGAAATTTTGACAGCAGGGTTAGACCAGAGGCTATTCTTATTTGCTACTGTCTGGATAATTTGAATCTGCTGTGTAGACATTATATCTTTATTAGTCACTTCCTCTATAGGGTGCTGTAAAAAGGCTTGCCACGGGGGGAACCCCTCTGCAAACCCCTTTTGATGAAGTAGCGCACCCTTTTGTAATGTAAATACATTTCCTATGGCTTA
This sequence comes from Spilogale gracilis, assembly GCA_004023965.1. NCBI lineage: Eukaryota > Metazoa > Chordata > Mammalia > Carnivora > Mephitidae > Spilogale > Spilogale gracilis. The sequence goes on from PITA01010104.1 coordinate 43,613, forward strand.
ATTTTTAGCTATCAGATTTTCATAAAATTAAGGCCTTTTGTCAAATCCACCCAGTGGCCACTTCTCACAGCAACTTGTTTATTATGGGAATCAGTCTCCGGTTCAATATTCTTAATATTTATAAAATAATGACGTTTTGTCTTTTACTTAGGGAGCTCTGGATATTTGCTTCTGACTCTAAAGTTGGTCTGTTTCCTGGGAGTATGAGTTGAAGCCCAAAATGAGAAACCTTTTCTTTTTTATTCTGATCAAGGACCCAGCTGCCATTTACTAGACTAACTACTTACAGGGAAGGGAGAGGGTCCGTCCCCCAGCCCAACTTTTAATCTAAGAGACTGTCTACCACGCAGTAGGTACTCAAAACCTACATTGGATAAATGGATGGATGAGTAGCCTTTAAATCTTATACCTGGAGGCAGTACGATATAATCATACAAGTCTTGAAGACCCGAACTTGAGCTTTGGATCCCCAATTAAAAAAAACTTACAATAATCCCTACCTCTTAAGGATACTGAAGGATTTAATAATATACTGAATTTCAGGGTCCTAAGACAATGTCTGGAACAATGAAGAATTTGATAAATGGTAGCATTTTTTTTAAGTCTCGGCCCTTCCATTAAGATATCCTAGACTTCAGTTATTTATAAACCAAGATCACTATTTTTGTCCTATCAATTAACTCCCTATTTTATAATTTACTTAATATTTTCCTTTAAATTAGCTGCCTTTTTTTTTTTAACCTAACTTGATTTAATAGAAAATTTCATTTCACTACTATAAGTGGAAAACCTGTATCACTTGCTATAAATAACAGTGGAGATAAATACATAATTCTTAAAATTAGAAAAGCCTGTTTATCCATGTACCACCTAAGGTTGACTTGAGTACCACTAGCGTATACCACACTTAAGTCATTTCCTTTGAGGCTTTTCTCTTGGGCAACAGCCCAGCCGAGCTTATCGATAACAAAGAGACCTGCTCAGGCTGTGGCAAGCCTCATGTCAAGAGCAGGCTAGCGAGGGTTGGAACCACTTACACTGAATTAATCTATAGGCTCAGAAGTGTAACTGCCGCACAGATGTGAGGTCTGAAAATAACCCGGTATGCACCTGCCCCGGCTGTGTGTCCGTTATAGCATTAATTGAGCACCAACAGATGAGATGCTGTAGGAACAGTTAGAATAAAGATGAGATGCCCGGACTCTTGTGAATGGTTTAATACTCAACCCAGAATTGGGGTTGCAGACTTAAGAATCTCAACTCTGGGCAGTTTTAGAATACAGGTCCCAGGGGGTAAAGGAAAAGGGTAATAATGGTCGTTACCCTCAAGTGGCCCCAAACAGTGATTGTGTAACCTTGCAAAACTGAGTCGCGGGTAAAATTTGTCTCTTTAGAAATGTGCCTCGTTGCGGGGAGGGGGTCCCTGAGACGGCATCTCTCACGTTGCCTAGATTAGAACAGCTTCCTTGCCCGGGGTTGTGTTCAAGCTAAGCAGAAGAGGACAGACCCTGCTCTGAAAGGGAACGTACTTTAGTGACACACAAATAACAAAGGCGAAGGCTCACATCTGTGTTGTGTTGCATCATGGATAAAGACTGAGGAAGCGCCGTCGGAGAGCAGCTCCTTGCCCATACTACCCTCCTACTCCCTGAGATACGGGCAGCACGTTTCGGGAGGCTTGTTAATGATGGCGAAGGCACGTTGGTAGTCAGAACACTGCGCGTGGTCTGAGAAATGGGTCTGGACGTGTCTGCCAGACAGTTTGATTCCAGCCATGTCCTGAAGACCATCCTCAGTTCTGCCGCGCTCTGCCCTGTTATGCCGTGAAAGGAAGAGGTGATCCAGGCGGGCATTGCACCACTGGCTAGAAGCACTGCAGCTCCGAATGCAAATAGTACCGACGGCCAAGGCATCATTAAGGAAGAATAGCATGAAATATCTGGCAAGTGAATCCTGAAGTTTGGACGAGAATAAATTTCACCATCCATGAGCGGTACCTTAATTCGTCAACCAAAATATTAGTTGTCCGTTTAAGTCGCCAAAAAACATTTATAGTCTTAGAGTAAATGACTGGTAATTAGGACCTACAAGCTATAAATACAAAGCAGGGATTTGGTGATATCATAATAAACCACCAGAGAAGCCAGAGTGGTTTCTAATGTTAGTAGAACCTTGAGAAATATTTAGATTCATGTTCTCAACACCAGTTACTATTTTTTTTTTTTATTGCGAGGTGGGGTTTTATCAAAAATTGTGCAACTCCTTTCTGTTAGAGACCGTGGGAGCTCTAGACTGTGAGGAGGTCGGGTCCTTATACACCGCCTGAATCTTTTAATAAATGATATATACTTAGAGAAAAATAAAAGTATTCCCCCCTGTTCCTTTCTCGGTTCCCTCACTTCAGCTGCCTTTCCTTTGAATGAGTTTTGTATAAATGAAAAAAGACAACGATGGAAAGTTCCTGGGCCTCTCAACGCCTCGTCCCCAGTTTGGCTTACAGTCTGTTGCAGATTGTAAGAAGTAAAGCATTCATCATTCCAGCTCTGGACTTTGTTTCCCTTTCTTTTTCCCTGCCGGCCGGTGTGGAGACAGGACAGCCCTGCTGACCCACACCCGCGGCCGGGCCACGGGAGGGCGGGAGCGAGGCCACGTCCAGGAACGAATCTGCTGAGGCCACCATGGCGTCTCATCGAAGATGCAGCCCAGAGCTGATGTACAGGCCAGTGTCACCGCCCTGCAGGACCAGCCCCACAGGGCGGCCTAGACTGGAGCAAGGAGCGAGACCATTCTTTGTAAAGTCTATTGGTCCCACAGAAAGTTCCATGGAAATGCAGGCCAGGTGGTGTTGGGGGGTGTGGAGAGTTAATAGCTCCATGATGGCTACTCTTCGTTTCTGTAGTCCCTTTCAGGAGGTTCCGGGCATCCTGGCCTAGGCATTTCTGTGTGCGCTCACTACCGTCTAGCACCTGCAAGGCACGGGGAAGAAATGTCCTGGGCAGCAACACACCCACGCCGATGTCATTAGCGACAGTTGCTCAGTGGAGCTCACACACTGGGACCAATGTGCCCGGTGTGAAACACAGTGCTGAGATCTGCCCCAGAGTAATTTTATTTTTGCACGTGTCCGTGGTCCTCCAATCCCTTATAGATTTGCACCTTTCTTGATTTTGAAGCCCATAATCATATCCGGGTCCAGCTTGCAGGAGAGTCAGGGGTGAAAATCAGCACATGAAGAGCTCTCAGGCATATGGCGGGCCCCAGTCAGCAACGAGGGGTCCCCCCAGGATAACTCACAGGGCCTGGCCAGAGGGGGCAGTCCCAAGGGAGGATCCAGGGTTCGGGGGGAGTACGCAGGGAGCATCGAAGAGAGGGGTGGGGGACGCTGGCTCTAACCAACCAGTTAGTTAGTTGGTTAACTAACCAACAAGGAAGTCCTGTGGCCTTGTAAACTGGCGAGGCCATCGTGGTGCCTCCCGGGCAGCCCTCCCTAGGGCGCTGGTGTCGGTGTGTTAACACGGGGTCAAGAACCTGCCTCGGTTCTGTTTGGAGCTTACCGAAAGCCCACCCTCCAGCGCTTAACTGAATAGTGCTCTTCAAAATGCACCGACTAAAAATAGTTTCATCTGCAGTGTGAACATAGTTTCGTATTTATACTAGCATCTGGCCTAAGGAATTGAAGACTCCATTCTTTAAATAGCTCCACTCCAGCTCTTGAAAACTCTGAGAAGAAAATCTACCCAGTGAAACACCTTGTTTACACAGCCATGTTTGAACGCAAACAAGCTCCCTTTTTAAAATGCTGAAGAATATTAATTTGGGAGAGATGGCACATTGGGGTAATCTTTGGGGGTGGAAGAGGGACTGACTAGAGAATGAATTAAAAAATATGTCTATTTAGTAAAAAATTTCTGAGGCATCTACTGTGTTAAAATTCTTGTATTTTCCTAAATTCGATTCACAAACATGTAAATAATGTGTGTGAATTTGAGGTGCCGTTTTACTGTCCTTTGCGAAGCCAGCTAGAATGACGGTCTTGGGAAGAAAAATTTATGCTGCTGCTAATGCCCAACAATAATAGAAATATAAGCCTAGATATACTTTAACTTTTCCTACCAGCAAATGCTCTGGGGCGGGAAATCATTTGCCAGCAGGCAATGAATGTACTTTTGTTAGTCTTAGGGGGATACTAATGGTTAGTCCCCATGAAGAAAAATGTGAAAATAACACACTAAAAGTAAACATTACGAATGGACGGCTAATGATTAGCTGTTATAGTCCAAAGGGGCAGGGTATTTTTTTTTTTATAGTTTTATGACCCTTGCCCAGCCTTTATTGAAAGAAGATTGTATATTCAGAGCTACAGATTTCAAACTTCTACCTCTTTTGAACATCTCCTTAAAGATCACAGCACATATTCTCCGCCTTCGTTTGTATGTTGTTGTAGGGGGAGGAGGATTTTAAATGAATACTGGTTTTGACAGTATGCTAAGGAAGAACAACAGACAGTTGTTTTTAAAAATTCAGTTCATGAACCCACAGAGTGGGATATAATAACAAGTCTTCCCCCCGTTCTGAAAATTAAGTAGGGGCAGTAGGATTGCTCTGTTAGGTGGGTGAGTTAAGTACATGATTGCCACAGTGTCCTCAAGACAGAGCCCGTCCCAAGTGAAGAGCTTTTGTGTACGTAGGCCTGCTCAAAGAAATAAAAATGTTAACAGGTTGCATTTTTTTTCCTCATTGAAAACAAAAATGGCTGGTTTTGAGTCCCCCGGGGGCTCTAGTTTTACAACTTAGATTAACTACTTTAGTAAATAAAAGAATGTTGGTAGAATATTGCCCACTAAAATGTTAACATGTGGGTATTTAGAAAGTAGGAACATAAAATCAACTTTTCAGTCATTGCTGTTGAAATTAGATTTGAGGCCATGGGTTGTTCTTCACGGTCTAGGAAAGTAAATGCTCCGGCTGAATGAAAACTAGGTATATTCTTTTCTCTGAGAAACACTGAAATGTCATAATTTAAGTACCATTTTCATATCATTCATCAAAGTGGAACTTTTCTAGATAAAAATCCAATCTAATTCTAAATCATCCTTTTAAAACGTTTTTTTGTTCCTATTACAAATGTAATGTGTTTTTTACTGCAAAAAGTAAAGATATGCAAGAAGAAGAAATAAAAATCATTTATAGTCCAGGACCTAGAGGGCACTACCACTGGTAAGAGTTGAACTCCAATTCACTCTATTTTTTAATCCCAAGATGCCACTGGTTGTAAAGATGCACCCCTGATTTCACAACAGCTTTTGGGGAACAAGAAACAATTTGATTCCAGTTTTTAGATACATACTGATTTCAGAAAATTAGTAAGTTGTGAAGGGGACCGAGGAGTGCCCAGCTATGGCTCAGCTGTGACCCTCATTTTCCCCAGAAGCCATATTACCCCCAGGTTCCCAGCTCACAGTGAACCCTGGGCTAGTTGGAAACCCTTAGAACTGTAAGGAGCCTCAACAGTCCATCTAATCTCACAGTAATCCTTCCATTGATCTTCCAGTAATGCTGATTTTACTTACCTTACTAACGTTATATAACCACGGATTTTTTTTTTTTTTATGTGCTCTGAATTTTAGAAAGTGCTTTGTTTTTCTGTTGGACAAGATAGTATGTTCCACAACATGTTTCCACTGGGACTGGTTTCCTTAAGAAACCCCACAGAGAGGGTATATATTCTTTTCCCATCTAAAAGTCCTTTGGGCAATTGTCATATTGCTTTCAAGAGCTCCCGAAATTTTACTGGTTCTTCTGACATCTTCTGATTTCTAGGTTAAACATCCCTGCTGCTTTCAACCTAGAATAATTCCTTATATACTCCTGTTGATGTGCTTCAGTTAATCAGTGCTTGTTTAAAAATAGCATCTGCAGACTATATGTGTTGTCTAACCAATGTGGCATAAAATAAGACCATTACATTCTTTATCCTGGACCTATAAGTCCGTGAATTCTGCCCGATGTTTTATTGTTTCTTTTTAGCACTATTTTCTTTTGACTCCTACGGAAAGGATGTTTAGCTAAGAAAAGTGGGTCTTTTTCATCTGAAATGTTAAGAAGGGCCACCACCATCCTCTTCTTATACAATATATTTTTTTCTTTTTTGAAACTAGGTGTAAGACTGCATTCTCCCTTATTATACTTAGCATTATTTGATTCCAGCCAATTTTTAGCCCTTTAAGAGCTGAATATATATTTGGATCATATCTCTGGATCTCATATATTTGGATCCTATCTTCCCACGGTGTCATCTGCAAGTTTGAGAGTTCTGCTATATCTTTACTCAAGTCGTTGACTAAAACAAGCAACCAGCAAAGAAACACAAGCCATTCGTACCGTTCAGATGTGACCACACTCCTACTTGAATTTCTCTCTGAGGTGTACCTTCCTGCCTTGACTCGAAGTGTCTTATAGGAAAAAGCTTATCTTACTAGTCAATATTTGGATCTTCCAGAGCTCCTAGTTCAGAGTCAACTTTTGATAGATCTGTTGGCCATTAGTCAATTACACATCTACCTCACCTTACCTTCGGCCAACAGCACAATTCTTTGTACATGAACAAAGGGAAAATTAAGTGGTGTGAAACCACACAACGGACCTTGGTGGAGATAATTCACACAGTGTCATGTATCCAAACACGAAAGAGTCCTTTTTTTTCACCCACACGTTTTCATATAGAATGGCAAACAGAGCTGGTTGATGGATAAAGGCTCAGCTTTCACCTAGATGATTTATGTATACACAGACTGCCCAAACATTTAACTACGTTTTTTCCTTTTCTAAGCATATATTTTGCTAGAATGTAGACACAGCTTCCACAGATACCTTTCTGGCCTGTGAATATTAATATCTTTGCTAATATGTGTGCCATTTACAACAGAAGAATGATGCTGCCATTTTAATTTGACAAAGTTGGAAGTATAGCTCACTTTAAGAAAAGGAGCAACCTAGGTCCATGGGGCAGTTCACGTAACCTTCCGGTTAAGATATGTTTGTTGTATTCATGCAGATACATTTTTTTTGGTACATTTTTATACTGACTTATTCATTGGTTTAGTCATTAAACACTTAAGGGTCTTTTGTGCTTGGGCTCTGTTAGACTTCAGCTTTCCGGGAAGATTCTTGAAAATATCAATTTTTTATTGTATTGTATAAAAAAGTATTTAATTTTTATTGGGGAATGGGTCATTTCATAAAAATTGCTTAGGTTACCATTTGCGAGTATACAAATATACACAGTCTAATAACGTTCAATAATATTAATCATCATCATTATAAATTTAACACAGTAAGCCAGTACACACGCAAATATTTATATTACATAAATGTGTGTGTGTGTGTGTATGCATATATATGTATTTGGACCTATAGCTTCAGTTATAGTTACTTGGACCTATAGTTACTTAACACTATTATGAAGGATGTGCTCTAGCATTTTCTTTTCTGTTTTATTCTATTTCATTTTTTTTAAAGATGATGGTTGCAACCCACTAGGTTTTGTAATATTACTAATAGGCTGCGAGCCTCCGTTTAAATGACACTGACCCAGAAGTAATTGTTTTGCACAATATCTTCTTTCCGGTTAAGACGCTATTTCCAAACTGAACTGCTTTGGGATCTGAATTTGGTCAACTGTTATCTAGGTTCTCCCATCCCTATAACAATCCCTACAGAACTTGTGTTTCTTTTCCAAAGTCTAGAAAGGAACCCTTCCAAGGTATCCTACTTCGAAGGCACCATTATTGGATAGTTCTCTGTTCTTATTGCTAATCTAATATGCAATATTGTCATAAGTAATGAAGCAGCCCATGTCCAAAGTAAAAAGAAAACCCCACCTCATTGGCTTTTATGACAAAGTGTCCTTGATTTTTCAAAACATGTGGGTAAGTTTGCTGTTCTTCCATATAAAGTATGTTTAGAGAATCCATCTTTTTTAGGCATTGTCTGAACTGGTGTGTGACTCCTTAGTGGAGAAAAAGCAATAATTTCCTGCTTCTTCGCCTTGGACCTAAGAGAAACTGCTTTCAACCTCCCAAAGACAAAGAAAAGCTTCTATTTATAGGCTTCGTGTGGTTTCTAAAGTTTTAACCAAAGTGAATAGAACAATAATAAATTGCTTTCACATTTCTGCCCATAGAATTGTTTATTTAGCATTTTCTGTAAAACAAGAGACCTTCCATCCTTATGAAAAGACTGTATTTTGATTGCCTGGGAGATTTGAAATGATTTCTAATCTTGCCACAACTGTCTTCTGCTGTGTAAATGAAATGTTTCATTTTCAAAGAGACTGTCAGGATATTCTGAAGACAGTTCATTCCCTACTCTCACAGCACCCCACCACCAGCAAATAAAGTGCTTTGCTTTGGATTTTTTTAAGAGAACAATGGCATTTTTTCATATATTGAAAGATGCGATTTTTTATTGGGTCCTAAAATGCTTATTTTCTACCAGTTTTTCTTGTCTTTTCATGATGTTGCTCCTAACATTCTTTTTTTTTCTTTTTTCTTTTGATTCACTAGTTATCAAGAGTTGCCAGTTTTGTGGGGTCATGAAATAGGACCATAGCCCTTTCGTTAAGGAACAAGATTTGAACCTGAAATATCATATGCATGCAAACCACTATCTCTTTTGTTTTAAGTGTGGGGGCTGGTGGCTGGGACAGTAAGTATCCACAGTGAAGCTCCCTTCCTTTGTTGAAATGGGCAGGCCTTTTTTTTGGATAATTAGACGAACTTTTTCAAAGCACTGCCATGTTATCGCCATGTTGAGGAGGACTGAGTTGAGCTTATCAATCAGCCTTCCTGACCTTAGGGCTTAGCATTTTCAAATTATTTATATTCTCATATACCCTTGCCCATCTCTAGACCTGCCCTGAATGTGAAAGAGGCTCAGTGGGGTTTTTTTTTGGGTTTTGTGTTTTTGTGAGGCTCAGTTTTCTTAATGGCACTTGACCCAACCAGTTTTCAGTCCAGAATCATCATGTTCTGTTGTCTCACAATCAGAATAAATTGACGTTTTCAATTTACTAAGTGCTTTAATTTTGTTTAGAAATAGTCCATAAGGCTATTCTTTTAGATTTTTTTTTTGCCCTAAAGTTCTTGGTTTCCATGCTAAATTACCTAACTGATATATTTAATAAGGAGAGTTTTTCATAATTACACTTAAAAGAACTGGAAAAATTCAAGTTTAAAGCGTATACTGTAATGCCATTATCAGAAAAATGACTAACATCCAAGCAGAGAAAAATAGTTAGCCAGCCACTAATTATCTTAATATATATAATCAGGTCTCCAAGCAGCACTTAATCAATATCTTCTGCCTTGATTAACCATATTGAAATACTTGAAACCCTGACTTATAATATGAAATTCAGTCATACTTATAAATGGTGATAGCTTTTATTTACTTAGAGTCAACAGTTGATGAAAAAGCTCTTACTTAAATAAATTGGCTTTGAGGACAAGGATACAAACAGAAACATAATTCATTCATTTTATAATTGTTCCTTTCTGCTGTGGACATTAGCCTTTGGCGTCTGGTCTTTAACCATAATCTATGGCTAGATATTGCCAGGGCACTGGAGACATGCGAAGGTGAACTCAAATTCGATAATGCTTGAGAATTCCAGTTAAAACAAGTTCACTGGAATCTAAAACACACTGTAATATGGACAAAGGAATTGTTATTATAGATTAAATGTATGTCGAAGATAGAGAAGGATTACTGTGTCTGTTTCAGATGTAATTTCATGCCTGAGAATTTACATTGAAGGAAAAATGGTCTGGATCCCATTAGCGAAGGGCCCTCTTTTGCTGTCAGTTTAATTAAATGGAAAGCGCTGGCAAGAGCGCTGGGGAGGCTGATAGAAGCGATACTATTTTGTATGTTGGAACAGGAAACTGTGAGGTCTTCCAGTTTGAAAAGGATACAAGAATGAAACCTGTGATTCATTTTTGTTTACAGACTCCCTCCTAGTTTACAATGACTTAAGTGATAAATTAACTACAGTAAGTTATACATAGTGTGCAGGACAATGGCTTGATCCCAAGATATGAAACGCTAATCTCTAATGAAGAAGGTAGAACTTATTTTAATGTGACTTTACCCTAAACAATGCATTCTTCAACAAAAGTAATTGTTTCCTTTGGTTTATTTTTCCATAAAGAGATTGAGCCCAGAAGGGGGGAGGGAGCTTCAGTTTGCTTATGTTAAGCGTGTGTGTGTGTGTGTGTGTGTGTGTGTGTGTGTGTGTGTAGCAAAAGAAAGAGAAGAAAAACAAAACAAACAAAACAAAAGAAGAAAGGGGGAAAAGAGCTAAAGAGAGACCCTGAAACAGTGATTTATCTGTTAAGTGTGTTTGGCATCCTGCCTCTTGGCTGGGATTTTTGAGAGAAACATATTTGGTTTACTTTAATGGGCAAAAGCTCTGAACCTCATTTGTAGAAAAAAAGAGCATGTTTTCTTTTCCCTTTTTCAGTTCAGTTTATTATATCTTGACATTCTGTCTTGTAATTGAATAGTAATTCTGAATTTAGAGCTGGAGAAGAAGGAAATTCAAGTGGGCCCTCCTTCCCCTCCTCCCCCCTTCGCCCCCTCTTCCTCCTTACATTTCAGAGAAAAGGACTAGCTGATCCCAAAGTTTTATCTCTTTTCACAGCCACCCGTAGAACTGGCACCAAAAATGATTAATTTCACTGAGACTGTGTAACTGTCTTTGTAGCTTGAACTGTGTGTGCTGGGGGTTGTTGACATATTTGTGTCTATTCTAATAATAGGAAATCAGTGTGTGTTCTTAAAAGGACATTTTTGATCTCAGAAAAAAGATAATCAGTTAGCATATTCTATATAATAGTGTCGTGGTGCATTCCTCACTTTATGCATTTAGCAGAACTCTCATTCAATACACAGAATGGACCCTAATGGAAACTATGGATGTGATTAATAATAATGCATCAATATATTGGTTCATCAGTTGTAACAAATGTACCACACTAATGCAACATGTTTTAAAAATATATTTTGCAGAGGGGCGCCTGGGTGGCTCAGTTGGTTAGGCGGCTGCCTTCAGCTCAGGTCATGATCCCGGAGACCCGGATTGAGCCCCACATCGGGCTTCCTGCTCAGCAGGAAGCCTGCTTCTCCCTCTCTCACTCCCCCTGCTTGTGTTCCCTCTCTGGCTGTGTTTCTCTCTGTCAAATAAATAAAATATTAAAAATATATATATATTTTGCAGGAAAATATGAGCAGCAAAAAAATGAAAAGGGTATATGAGTAGTATGCAAAGCAAAATCCAGTTTTTTCCCCCTTAACTTGGTATTGCTATTTTATCATTATTATTAACTAAAGATATTTACTGAATTGTCAGTCTCCTAGTAAATACGTTGAGGGGAAATTATTAGAGTTACAAAATATAAGTTGAGTATATTATTTCAAAAAGGTTAGTTCAAATATTTGGACCATCCAACATTGGAAAATTTGTATGGGGCCAACTTCTCTCTCTGAATCCATATTTATTTTCTTCATCTCTTTTAATTGTACTTATTTTCTTATAATAAAAGTATTACATGGTGGGGGTGCTTGGGTGGCTCAGTCAGTTAAACATCTGACTCTTTTTTTTTTTAAGATTTTTATTTATTTATTTGAAAGAGAGAGAGATCACAAATAGGCAGAGAGGCAGGCAGAGAGAGGAGGAAGCAGACTCCCCACTGAGCAAAGATCCTGACACAGGCCTTGATCCCAGGACCCTGAGATCATGACCTGAGCTGAAGGCAGAGGCTTTAACCCACTGAGCCACCCAGGTGCCCAAACATCTAACCCTTGATCTCTGCTCAGGTCTTCATCTCAGGGTCAGGAATCCAAGCCCTGTATTGGGCTCCACACAGGGTGTGGGTCCTGCTCAAAAAAAAAAAAAAGAGAAAGAAAGAAAGAAAAAAAGAAAGAAAGAAAGAAAGAAAGAAAAGAATAAAAGAAAAAGAAGGAATGGATGCTTATCATGTTAAGATGATACAAAGAAATAGAAAAGAATCAATCACCCATGATACCACCATCTGAATCAATGACTGGTGATATTTATATCGCTCATTCTAGTCCTTTTTTTCTCTGCCTGTATGTGAGTTTTCATTTTTTTTAATTTACACCGTATCTTCAGTTTCATATCTCTTTCCTTATTTAATGTGGTCTTTTATACACAAAAGATATTCATCGGCAGTATCATTTTTAGTAATGGATTCCACCGTATTCCATTATACGGAAGTACCATAATTTGTCTATCTCTTCTCTTATTATTGGATTGTGGGTTCCCCCCCCCTCCAGCTTTTGACTATTATAAACAGTGCTCTCGTGAACGTCCTTTAAGTTATATCATTCTTTGTATCCTAGATTATTTTCTCAGGATAAATTCCTAGAAGAGGAGCTTGTGAGGTCAAAGGTCGAAGCAGAATTGAGAGGCGTTTACTAGGTAAAGAACATCTTCAGTAGAATCAAGGTACCATGTACTCTGAAAATCCCTCAGTGCTCGCCATTGCTGCAGCCAATGTAAAATGAAAAACACGTTATCAGGTTTCAAGAGAAGTTGGGCAAATTTAGATATAGCCAATCTGGGGCAGATTCGTACTTTGTGTGTAGAACATGTTTCTAGACCCAGAATTCTATCTCTAGTTCTCGCGTTGTGATTGGGAAAGATATCCCAACTCGAAGAGTTTTCCTAACCATTCTCTTCTTCACCTGTAGGAATGTCCCACAACGTCCCTTTGGGGGCTTATATTTGCACTGAGCTTTCTAGGGGAAGAAACACACCTCCCTGCCTTTTAGAACAGTCTAGCTCCCTGCCGTGTGTGTGTGGGGGGGTGTAGTCTGTGTGTGTGGATGGGGAGGAAGACTTCATTTCCATGCCCCCTGCTCCCCTAGTCACGGGTGAATACAGGGGATCTGTGTTGAGAACTAGCCAGGAATAGGCTGGGGCATCTTTGAAAGGGTTAAGCTGAAAGACTGTTGCAGCCAATGAGCATTTATCCTGATGATGTCACAATGTGATATCAGAGGCTCCAGGGATTTGATTATGAAATTACTCAGAACTGGAAACATTCATTCCAGTCTTAGCAGCTTTTTTGATTGTGATAAAAACCAGTATAAATTGATGTTTTAATAAAATAGAGCTATATGTGTTGTTCCAGATTCGTGAAGATCATTATTTTGAGTACAGTTAAATTAATACTCAGGCATACACACACACACACACACACACACACACACACACACACACACTCCAGATGCCAGTGTGAAAAAAGGGAGGGAGAAGCTTTTAATCTTTGTTATTGATTTTCTGAGTGTACAGTTTTATCTAAAGAGTATGCTTTACCAGCTCTTGTGGGGTTGGGCTTTCAGGCCGGTAAAAAGCTTGGGTCCTTAGAAAATAAAATGAGATATTCAGGCAGCTAGTTTCTTTGAATTTCTTTTCTTTTCCCCTTCATGACAGTATTTGAAATAATTAGGTTGATGTATATTACAGATAGTTTTAAGATGTAGGACACTTTAACAATGCAGTGCTGGTTTATTGTATCTGGCTTTATCCAATTATAAAATTGAGTTTAGTCATGTAATGATTCTCTAACTAAAATATCAATCACAGTGCATGGACTTCTCCAATGTATACACTGTGAGGCTATTTTAAGCTTCTCTCTCCAAGGCGCCCTCACATCTGAATATGCTTACTTGGCTTTACTCTTCAACATGTAAAAACACATGAAACTTTGGTTACATTTTGCCTCCTGAGCCTGATGCACACGCTTGGTGACAGCAAAGGGGGAGGTTTTGACAACGAGCAGAATATGATAGACTAGGGTAATTATTTCCACAAGAAAATGAGCAGCCTACATTATTTGTACAAATAACACAAAGTGATTATTTGGCTGTGCCATTGTAATGAAACAATAAAGATCATATTTAATTTAAGACAATATCCCCCAGGGTCTTCTTTTTTATTCAGAGCATTTTTGGCTACTAAAACAAACATGATTCCCAGCTATGGTTAACAGCAGCAATTTTAGAGGAGAGCAGGAGGGAGGGAGGGGAGAGAGTGCCTGGGCGAGGGAGAGAGGGAGAGAGAGGGAGAGAGAGAAACACATCCTCTCCTCTCTCTCTCCTTTAACTCTACTATTCCAGAAACCATGATAAGGGCATAGGGAACAGGAATGTTGAAATAAGCCGCTTATTGCACTCTTCTTTCCATATTGTTCCTATAACCATTTATTTACAATAATTTGAGTAATCTCAGAGTTCCTCCTAGAGGCTTTTTTTGGCCTGGATAAAAAGTGCAGCTTTAAGATATTTCTCCTAAAATAAATTTGAGACGGTCTCATTTATAGTCAGCAGTGCCTTGATTACTTGCAGACACACTGGAAATTTACATGCGCTTTTCTCCTTTATAAAACACTGATCTGTTCATATCATTAGTTCCCTCATGACTAGCGCTTGGCTGCTTGCCAAGCGGTCTAAATCTGTAGTTGTAAATCGTGAGTTGAAATAGCAGAAAGTGGATTTGTAACTTAAAAAGTGTAAACAGTTTGGAAAATGAAGTAATTTTGGAGTATGATTGATTGCGTTGTGATTGTACTTTAAATTAGCCTGGGGTCTCGGGGGCAGATATGTGCTCTAACTGCTTATTATACATTTTCAGTTTTCGAAGGAATAATAGCATTGTTGGTCGGCTTTTAAACAATGTATGCATCTCCTGGAGTGACCTTTTAGGAAATGAATAGTTTTATTGTGTGTCCATTACTTTGCCTGAGACAACATTTTTGAGTTATTAATTTGACTTGTTCTATAAATAAAGAATTCAAAATGCAAAGCAGCTGTGCGGCCTACAGTATCTCATGCCTGGGCTTCAGAGCCAGTGTTTGAGGTGGATAATTCACAGAACAAATGGTTTCTTGGGTGATAAATTAATAATGTTTTCTGGAGCCTATGGTTACCGAAGATTAGTCCTTCGATACTGCAGAAGCCAAAATTTATTATTAAGGAGGACAATCGACTCGTTGGTCTTCTGGGGCACCGGAAGTACAGATCTGCTTTTGTGGAGGGATCTCAATTCATTTAACAGCATAGACAGAAAGCAGGAATAGCCCAGTTGTAGTTTCTGAGCAAAATACAGCAGTCGTGATAGGCGCAGAGCCCTGGAGTCGGAATGCCTGGGCCCAGGTATCTCTTACCTGATTTACCACCTGAGTCATTAGGCAGGACACTGAGGCTCTATTCCTTTTCTTTCCTGAGTAAAATGGGTCTGAGAATTTTAACCTCACAAAATCGTTGTAAGAGTCAAATGAGACAAGCTGGGGAAGGATTTTATAAATGTAAAATGCCTTGTATTTCATATCGTCATCACCAACATTATTGTTATTTTTACTACTACTGTGTCATCATTACCCTGCATCTGCCGACTTTGCCTGTTAATATCGTGAGTGGCTCACCGATACAAGTCTCGGGCAGCGGTCTTACTCTGCTTCCAAGAGGGAAAGGTCCAGGAATAGTTGTTTTGTGCCAACACTAGAATTTTAGTTTTTGTTTATGGAAACAATTTTCCCAATATAGCCCTTTCCTTGTATTTTTTACTTTTTCGTCAAACTCGACATTTCTTGGGGAGCACATTTCTTTCCTGTGTTGAAGAGTCTCAGTTCCTAAAGCAATTGTCAGAGTTCTCGTGCATGTAGGGAGGAGCTGTGGCAGGTGTCGGGGACACAGAGGTACAAGGAGGGTTCTCTTTGCCTTTGCAAGTAGCCAAGCCTCAGGCAGCACTCTCCAGTAGAACTTTGTGTGGTGATAGACCTGTTCTCTCTCTCTCTGCCCTCCAGCAAGGGGCCCCCGGTCCCATGTGGCCGGTGACCGCCTGAAATATGATTAGTGTGACTGAGAAACTGACATGAGGCATTTTAAATTTTATTTGATTTTGATTCATTCATCTTTAGGCACCTGTGGCAGCTATCGTGTGGACAGCCAAGCTCCACAGTAAGGATCTGCTAGGTTAATTGCCAGGTTGGGAAGTAAACCTAAAATATTTTGGAAGCACATGAGACTAAATTGCCAATGTTTCCTTTCTCCTTAATGAAACACAATGCCAAAGCTCAAAACACTGGCCTTTAGATAATGCCATTGGACAAAAGGGATGAATTGATTTTTAGTGCGTGTGTTGTCGAAATGGGGAATTGGTGCCTATCGGTAGGGAAAGTGCACACAATACTCCAACAGGGAGTAAACCCTGAGCAGGCAGATGGTGGTGGTTCTGACATAGGATGCTGGCCAGGAGGAAACCCCAGCCCCGTCATCTATGGTGTCTGCTGCGTGCCCTGATGAGCAAAGGCGATTTGGGGGCATCGATGCCCAACAGGTCTCTAAATGTAGGATTTATGAACATTGAACTACAGAGTACAGAACTCCCTGCCCCACGGGGAAAATGTGGCAACTTAACATTTTCATTTTAAGTTATCAAAATTCCTTCATGTCCTCGGAACAGAAATGTCCAAAGGGATTGGGTGTGAGATGCGGCCATCCAGGATGGGCCTCACAAATCACTGGGGGGGACCCTGGGGGCGGCCGGAGCGTGCAGGGGCTGCTCCATGGTGGCGGGGTGGGGAGCGGCCGTATCCACAGCTCTGCAGCACGGGGTAGTGACGCATCTCTGCAAGTGACCTGGGCTTCTCAAGGTCCTTGCTTAGTTCCTCCATGAGTGTGTTTCCTCTGGGAGGGAAAGCAGCTTTTGGCGTTGTGGAGCCGTATTTAAATACTTGCGGTGAAAGTCTAATATTAGAATGGGAACAGAGAGACTTTAGACATCATGAAATCCAATCCCCCTTACTTCGTTTTTACTTTTGAAATCCAGCGTTCCTGGCTGAGCCGTGGAGACCTCAGCAAGGATCTCGCAGAGTAGATGGCAGAGCGGCCGAGGGCTGGCTTTCTGCCCCTGCCCGCCCCCCCTCGCCCATGCACTCACCCTGCCACTCCTGCTCTCACCTGCGCCAGTCGTGGCCAGGCTGGAGGAGGTCTCCCCTACATCATCCTTCTCCTGCACGCAGCCCTGTCCTGCTGAGCGACTCTGCTCAGGCCTCCGTCTCCACACTCGCCAGCACCGGGCCCTTAGCCGCCAGCAGGGGCTTGCCCTTGTCCCCAGGTCTCCACAGTACAGCGCCCAGTGCCCACAGCACCTTTCTCGTTGCCCCCCCAAAATGTTTCCAGAGGAGAATACAACTTCTTTTGACAAAGAAAATGCTTTAATATATAATATTTATATATTCATCCTTAAACCGATGCAGTCCTATCATGTAATGTTAATATTTTCCTAGGGAAGAAGGGGCTGGGGAGGAAAATGTTCCCTGGGGCCTTTGGGAGTCCTAACGCCACCTTCCTTAGAAGCAAGCGGCCCCATCATTTAAAGAGAAGGTACCTGAAGCCCGAGAGGGGCAGGAGTTTGCCCAAGATTACAAAGTGGGTACTTGATACGTCTCTCCCTTCTGAAGGTCCTTCTTTATAAGACATCAAGGAGATTTCTTCTTAAAACCATTCCTTCTGGGACTGGCTTTTCTAAACTGTAATGTAATTGTACTTTAATCAATAAAATTTTCCAGTGAAACAACTGGAGGGTGAGGGAGGAGAGGAACCCAGCAAATGTGAATTGTTGTTTGTCTCTCTTAAACAACATTTCATGTTAAAGCAGCTGCAAATGAAATGGATTGTATTATAACCTTCGTAGAAAAATAGCCGCTCATTTCATAAATTCACCGAGCTTCCTGGTTCCAAAGGCCTCTCTTAAAATAATAAGTGTCGCACACTTAGTGAACACCTGGCCCCACATAGCGGGCGGGGAGGAGATTATCACTGCAAAACCAACGTGGGCCCTCCTGCCTTTTCCCAGAGGTTGGTGCGGGTTCTGGGCTGGCCCCGCACAGGAAAGGGGAGGATCGCGGCTTCCTCCCAGGACTGTCTCCTGCCCTCTGTATCACATGATGCCTGGGTCTCAAACGTCATCCCTGGGCTGAGAGTCCGCTCCTCTGGGGACCTGTCTGGCCCTGTACACAGCTCACAGATCTGTTCAAGGAGCTGCCCCAGTGGCCGCTCCCCTCGTGTCTTAGGTTTATCAGGGCATAGGTGTCTCTCAGAACCCCCAAGCAGGGGTTCTAACCCGGGGCTGTGGAGTCAGGCAGACCCGATGCCACGGTGATCCTGACCTGGCTGCTTAATCTCTCTAAACCTCAATTTCCTCATCTATACAATGGAAGCAGCAAACATATCCCTCAGGATTGCTGCAGTGATTACACACACATTAAGGGCTTAGTGCTTGCCTGTCAATAGTGTGTGTTGAGTAGAAGGCAGCTGGCCTCGAGTGGGACAGTGTGGGATGACCGAACATTATGACAGGGAACCCGAAGATCCTTATTTGTCTTTTGCTTTTCTTTGGTATCAAACTCCGTGATGACTGCGGTGTGAATAAACATCAGAAAGTGCGCCTGGCATTTTGCAGACTGGGCTGTATCTTACCTGTCCAGGTGTGTGAGATGTTCTCAGCAAACTGTTCCAAGTCGTGTGCTTGAGTTTTGTTGAAGATGCAGCGGGTTCGTCAGATTTAAGATCTTCTCGAAGCCCGCGATGTACATTCCTCAACGCGGATCTCTCAGCACCTGTCCGTTGCCTTACATTGGCCATGGGAGGTTGGCTTCTGCAGAAAAGAAACACCTGACTTGGGTGTAACCGAACTCTGTTACCCTCTATTGGATGCTCACGGCCGAAGAGATGACTTCCGTCCCCCCAACCTGAGCGTCAGAGGATTTCATTGCCTTTATTCAGTCTTTAACAAAAAGTCATTTTTAATTTTTTCTTTCTGTTTTTTAAAAATTTTTGTAGATCCAGAAATCTTATTTAAATTAATGTAATGAGACGACAGTTTGAACAAAATGTAATCCTTCTCACTTCTCCAGGGTCGGAAGGAACAGTATCACAGCTCCAGATTTGGGCCGACCTGCCTATGCTCAGAGAGGCTAGCGTTCCTGCCGTGTGCGTGTGTCCGACTCCTCAGTGGGTCCTATCAGTAGGACTTTTTGTGTGTCTGTCTTAAGTGAATTATACTCTGGAAGAATTAAGAGGGCTATTATTTCACTGTGATTTTTGAAAGAGTAGGAAACTTCGGACCTAAGCAGACCAGACCTGGACCAGACCTCTCCCTTTTCCTTCTAGGCCCCCTTCTCCTGTCCTGAGAAGAGTGGTTTTCAGGTTTTCCAGCTCTATTGAAGTGGAGATGTAAGGTTTTGTTAACTTCCAGGGATTGTGAGGTCAAAGGAGCCTGCACATCACCATGAGACTATATTTATATACTAGTTCTGAAATTTTAAAAAAATATATTTTTAAGAATGCATGAGCAAAGATAAAGGTATTGTCTTATTTCTTCTGGCTGAAGAAATCTGGTCTCCTCATGGTTACCTACGAAGGAGGAACTCACTGACACAGAGAGCATCTTAACCCAAGATACCATGTCACAGGAAATTTTCTTGAAAGAATGTCTTCCACTAACCAGGGCACAAGAACGTTTGTCCTAGCTCCAAAGCTCCTTTCTCTGGAGAAAGGTGAGAGGAGATTCAGCCAGCAGGAAAATGGCAGCGTCCGAAGCCCCCTGTTTTGGTTCTCCCTTGTGCAGGTGAGGATGAGAGTCTAGTTTTAGATTTCAAAGCATGAGCAGACTTATAATACAAAGTAACCCCCCCAAAGGTGGTAAATGTTGTGGCTATTTAATCTAGAAATAAGCACGCTAAACAAAAAGAGCAGATGTGATTTTCAATCATCTGCTTATTTGAAGACGGGGAAGGCAGAGGGATCTGATGGATCTCAGGGCATCTTTCTTGGCTGCATAAGGCCATGGGTGGAGTCCCCTTCAGATGCCGTTCATGTGTGCCTCTGACTAAATCCTTAGAATAACTGCTGTTGGAAGTCCTCTAAGCTTCGAGATCTGTTACTGGAGCAAAGAAAGAGCTTTGGGGCTGTCCCACTCGACTTGAAGGACCTGAAAGATTAACAGCCAATAAAAAGAGTTCTGGTGGAAGATGAGTGCTAATTTTAGGCAAGAACAGACTCTTTCCTCATGCAAGCCCTTCCCTCCCTCCTCCGTTCAGAATTGAGGGGGTCACAATGGCTTTGTCATAGGGTAGGATGACAGAGAGGGGGTATTTTCTCAAGTCAGAGAAGGAGACAAACATGGAATTTTTATAACATGTAATATCTGCTAGGATTTAAGTAGACTTTGGTGGCATCTTGGCTGGGGTTCGGAGACGTGAAATCATCTTGATTGTAAAAAGTCACTAAAAGGAGCTGTTAGATCGTGCTTCTTCAATTACATTTAGCTGCAAACTATTGGTTCTACCTTGACCTTGTAAAGGGCAACACCCATTATCTAGATGGTCTCCGTCCACATCCCACCTGAGGGAAAAAATCAAATTGGGTTTGCATTTCAGTTGAGACAAAATATATTAATAATATCCTTCATTAGTAAAAGAAATCTTGACCGCTTCCACTCGCAGAGTGAGAAGTGCTTGCCCCACTGAAGGGATAGGTTATTGGTTAAGCCGGGTGCCAGCAATAAATATGAAAAAGGGAGCATTTAAATTGTAAGCGAATAGGCGATGTATTTGCTTTTCTTCTGCACAATCCTGGTCATAATCCAAATTGCATTTTTTAAACCCCTTTTTGTTCAGATTATTCCACCAGCCATCGCTTTAGACATTTCAGGCTTGAACATGATGAAATAGACACCATCACTTCCACCGCTGGGGCGTAAACACCTCCAAAGTGCGGAGTTCCGCGGGGTGCCTTGCATTTGAATTCTTCGTTTCTTGGGCTCCATAATTCCGTTCGGAGCCACCATCCCCCCTTCTCCGGGGTCTCAGCTCCTGGCCGCTGCCCTGAGCACAAGACTGGGTGTTGAGCGAGCCTGTCCTGGCCAGCAGGGAGACCCGCCGACGGGCCCTGTCCAGCTCCGAGGAACTGAGTAGAGACTTGCACACTTAAGGACTAAAGCACAAGGCATGATTCTTGAATATCTGCTTGGTCCAATATCCACTTGGTCAAACCCTTCCTGGGGTCTTTTCTTGGAATGCTGGCCACCATGGCCTCTTTCTCCCAGTAAAGAGCTTGATGGGGACATGGAATGTTTTCTGCCCTGAGCCAGGGACGGTGGACGTTTTGCTGGCTGCGGGGGCAGAAGGAGGGTTTCACTCGGTCCCCTGTGATGAGAGGAGGAAAACGGAGGCCAGGGTTCAGATCTGGCTCTCCTCGAACGTAGCTTCTGGTCTTGCTTGAATAAACGGAGTATGATGCTGCAATGGTACTTCCGGTGACTTCGGGATTTGATCTGAACCCTGTAACGTGGCTCCCTAGGTTTTCTGCCACCTGTTCGAGCGCTGAGCCTGTCCTCCAGCCATGGCCCTTTCATCCCGTCGTCTCCATCAGCCCGTAGCTGTTAGAGCTCCAGGGACTGAAGATGTGCCTCTTTCCTTCGGAGGCACCAGCAGCAGACATCCCTGGGCTCTGGGTTCAGATCCGCTCCACAAGCCTCCCTAGCAGTGAGAGTGCGGCAAGTCAGTTCATCTTTCTTATGTGTCAGTCTCCTCATCTGGAAAATGGGAATAATAATACCTTCCTATAGAGAAGGAGAGAGATGTGTTCATAACCGACACATAGAAGGGACCAAGGAAGGGATGGTGTTTTTATCTGCCTTGGGGTGTCTGTGTACCTTTCAAAACTCAGCTCCAGCTTTGCCTTCCTGGAGACTTTCTTGACCCTGTGGGTGCCGAGGACCTGTCTCCCATGCGAACACTTATTTATTTGCTCCATGCCCACCATCTCTCCCAGGCTGCGCATCCTGACCGGAGGGGCACTGGCTCTTGGATCTTCGTCGTCCCGCCGCCTACCGCTTCCTAATCCACAGGGCGCCATGTTTGACCAGTCAATGGCTGGGTGGTAATTCTGACATCAGACGCTGCCTTTCTCGTGCTGCAGAGGGCAGAGCTGTGTGAGCTGGATGTGTGATGGAGAGGGGATGGTTTGTGGTCTTTGCTGGGACCCAAAGGAGGGAGGAACTAGAGAGAAATAATACAACTGGCTTCACTGAGCCTAAAATTTGCTTCCTGAGAGGTCACCAGTGGAGAAGTATGCTGATGAAGGATGTTTTGCACAATGGCAGCCTCGTTCTGAGGTCATCTTCCAAATAAGGCAGAATCAAGTTTCACTTTAAGGATTGTTTTGAACATGAGACTGGAGGGGATACTTTAACAGCACGACCTGAAACGAGAAGTTTGCTTCTCTTTGGTTCATAAAGTCACGAGGATTTTCAAGGCCACCGGCCCACTGGAGGGGCCCAGAGAGTCTCTCAGATTCTCTTCCATCTGCCAGAGCTCCTCTCAGAGGTGGGGCCACACCAGAGTCAGCGGGGGTGCAGTGGGGGCAGCGAGGACCCATGCCTGTCGTTAGCTGGGTAACACTTAGAGTAAGTCATTCACCTTGTGAGCTTTCTACATCCTCTTGTATAATGGGGATATTCATAATGGACTTCAAAGCGGGTTCTGGGAAGATCGAGTGAATCTAATAAGTATGTGAAAGGCCTTTATAAATTCTGAAATGTTATACAGATGAGTGATTATACTATGCATAATAGCCTATTTGTAGGTTTACAGTGTTAAGCAGGGGACGTATGCACGAAGGGGAGTTGCAGGGAGCTGGGGAGTGCTGTAATCAACATTTGGGGAAGTAGTCCCTAAAATGCGATCCGAAAACACTATCCTCTCAGGTGAGCCAAGAATGACAAAAAAGAAAAGTTGGGGGAGGAAAGAAGGGAGAGGGGTGAAAGAGGAATTCATGGTAAAATAAATGAAATAAAATAAAATAAAATTTAAATTTATAAAATAAATAAAATAAGATAAAATTTAAATTTATTTAATAAAATAACAATAAAAGACATTCAGGAAAGGCAGCATATTGCCTCCTGGAGACTGAAGTGCCCCTTAGCGTGTCGAAGGCTCCAAGAAGCCTCTCTGTGCAGCGTTGTTAAACCTGGTGTTTCCCACACCGTGGTGCCGTTGCCCTCATCACACCGGGTGCATGCTCCCCTCTGTCCCCGGGAGCTGGTGTTGTGTGAAGGGCTTTGGGAAACCACCCGCAAAGCCGTCCTAACAGTGAGCGTCTCTGGAGTGCTCACTGTGCCCTACTCTAGCCTCAGCACTTTTCATCATCGTTTAACTCATGTGTTCTCCCAGTAGGGCACCGTTTTTAGGTCCATTTCAGAGATTAGGACCCTCAAGCTGTGAGGTCGTCACTCCCTGGACCCCACAGTTAGAGGCTGGCAAACGTCACACCCTGCTGCTCTTTCACACACGCTACCTTGGTGAATCCTACAAATGGTTGGACTAGTGGGCTCCCGCGTCCTAAACTCTCAAAGCGATTGACCTTCACGCTCACCCCTGCACTGATACTGACGGTAGACCGACCACAGGCTCCAGATTATGGAATATGTGATTTTTAAGTTTGTGGCCTACTTTAAAAAGCTCAACTGTGTTACCGAGAGAAAAGAGGAATTCCCGTGTTTAGCAACGGCACCCTCTGTGGTCTTCCTGTAGACAGCTCTGATGGGGGCACCTGGGTGGCTCAGTGGGTTAAAGCCTCTGCCTTCGGCTCAGGTCATGATCTCAGGGTCCTGGGATCGAGGCCCGCGTCGGGCTCTCTGTTCAGCAGGGAGCCTGCTTCCTCCTCTCTCTCTGCCTGCCTCTCTGCCTACCTGTGATCTCTCTCTCTCTCTCTGCCAAATAAATAAATAAAATCTTAAGAAAGAAAGAAAGAAAGAAAGAAAGAAAGAAAGAAAGAAAGAAAGAAAGAAAGAAAGGAGGAAAGAAAGGAGGAAAGAAAGCTAGCTTTGACCCTTTTCCACTTAATCCACCCCCTTCCTTATCTCCCCAACTCCCCATCCCCTCCACCCTCGTATTTGGACATCTTACTTCAGGATTTTTCAAACGTGCTAGTGCCTCAAACTGGGTTTCTGGATCTTGTTTTCACCCTGCCCCAACCCTGCATCTCACCATCTGTTTCAGTAGGTGCTTTAACACCTGGGATACTTGTTACAAAGCACCGATCCAGACCCAAGCCCAGATATTTTCATTTTGCATGTTGGCGGGCTGGTCCAGGGATTTTTATTTAAACAAGCCCCTCCGCGGTTCTGATATGACTGGCCCACAAAACAAATGTCCTCTCTCGGTTTTCATTTAAACTCGGAGTGCGGGGACGTCGTACTGAGTTATCACTTGCCAAGTGACAAGCCTGGAGGAGCAGTGGAGGTGAGGCAGAGCCAGACTCCCACTCGGAAGGTTCAGCTGCAGAGATTCTAACAAAGGAGACTTGCAGAGGTGTGGCTGGAATAAAGGGAACCAAGAAGGGGGGTTGAGGCTCCCGGGGTCTAGTAACAGCAAGAAGCAAGGGAGGAAATACAGTGGTGTAGGGGTGAAGCCACAGGCAGGGAGCAAGGAAAAAGCACCCCAACTTCTCTCTTTCCACCCATCTGCTCTCCTGTCGATGGCTTCCATTTGCTCAATTAAGAAAAAGGAGGCCCAGGAATGCAACCCCTAGGGATCGTCCAGCAAGGTAGAGAGGCTAGACAAGCAGTAGAGGACGGCAAATGGTGACTAATCAGAAAACATCACTTTGAAATGTTAATTGAACATTCATTGAAATGAACATCTGTTGAAAGCCTAGCACGTGCTTCACTTGTTAGGGATTCAGGCATGCTAGAGACCCTGCTCCTGCCCTTCGGAGAACTCTTGGTTTCAACTTAGGTCCGGAACTCAGGATCATGAGAGCCGGGTCTCCCTCCCGCGCGCCCTCGGCTCGGTACAGTGTGTTGGTCCCTCTCTCTCCCCTTGCTTGTTCTCTCTCCTGTTGTCTCTCTCTCAAATGAATAAATAAAATCTCTTTTAAAAAAGAACTATCTAGAATGGGGACCTGTAGCACTGGTAACTCGTGATACGAAACCACAGAATTGTAACTGGGATTAATACATTAGTCACCCGCAATGTGTTTATTGTGTCTTTCATGAGAAAAGGGAAGTAGGTGTGGATATCAGAGATTGGGGAAAGGAGGAATTTTACAGTGGAAATGATTTTCAGCAGATGATAGATATTATGGGAAATGTGAATAAGCTAGATTCCTCCTCCTCTTGTCTTACATCAGCTTACTCACTACTAACACTGGATGAAAGGAAGTAAGACAGAGCGGACCCACATCGTCAGCTTTCAATGATAGTCCCATGCACTGTGGGAGCACGTTAGAAGGTGCTGGAGTTTTTATATGACTGCACTGCCGTGAGATTGAGTAGTGGTTTCAGTTTCCAGTACATTTTATAAGTATCTCTTTCCTTCAGATGTTAAACTAATTTTCATATTGCACACCCTAGAAAAAAAGGAAGAAAAAAAATACCTACTCTGAACAACTGATGTTCTCCTGGCATTGTGATAAAAGAGAGAGAGAGATAGAGATAGAGAGAGAGAGAGAGAGAGCAGATGGATTGTGGAAATAGCACCAGGTGAACTTGTAGTTAGAGAGAGAAAGAAAACTGATGGAACTCGGAGAGAGGGCTCTTACCAGGTTTTATAGTTGAAGTTTTTTTGTTTTGCTTTTTTAAATTTTACTTTGTTTTTTGTTTGTTTGTTTTTTAAATCATTCACCAGAAAACCAAGGGTGGCGAGGTTCTTACCTCCGCTGCAATAATGACGCAGGGCTGTTTGCACCTTCGGGCCTTGCTTGGAGATTGGTTGGTCGAACAATCGAGTAACAACCCCCGGAGGCCTTCCCTCCAGGTTTCTACTCTTCTCCCAGCTGTGTTTCTGAACCTCTTAGGATCACGGGGTCCTAGCGTCCAGGACTAAAAGACATCATGGGGACTTTGGCAGATACTCAGAGCATCCCCATCCACTTCGGGCCCAGGCTGCCCATCACAGGGCTCTTCCCGTTTCTTCTCTGGTGGGTTCTCTACCACTGTGCCCTCTGGTATGATAGCCACCAGCCACGTGTGGTTACGAAGCCCCTGAAACATGGCCTGTCCAAAGAAAGAGCTATACCAGGGCGCCTGGGTGGCTCAGTGCGTTAAGCCTCTGCCTTCGGCTCGGGTCATGATCTCAGGGTCCTGGGATAGAGCCCTGCATTGGGCTCTCAGCAGGGAGCCTGCTTCCTCCTCTCTGCCTACTGGTGATCTCTCTCTCTCTCTGTCAAATAAATAAATAAAATCTTAAAAAAAAAAAGAGCTATACCAGATTTCAGGAACTTAATATGGAAGAAAATAATGTGAACTATCTCTCTAGTAATTCTTTACATTGCCTGTGTGTTAAAATAATATTGTGAGTATACTGGGTTAGATAAAATAGATTTTTTTTAGAAAAAAGAATATACCCTAGAGAAATACTCACACTTGTCCCATGAAATAAGACAAAATGTTCTCTCAGTTTATACATATATCATTTTTGTGTTGTGTGCCTTGAATTAATACAATGGTATATGTCAGTAATATTTCAGTAAAACTAGAGAGGACAAAATAGTCATTGAATTTTGCTTTTAATAGTAAAAAATTAGAGCCAAAAAAAGACAAATAGGTATTAAAGTCATTTCACATTTTCTTTTTACTTTTTAGATTTTGGCTACATATTTGGCTTTAGATTTCCCACTGTCAGTAGGCCTTTGCCCAGTTTTGAGTGGACATCTAAATTTTCTCATCATCAGTTTGAATGAGTTTTTTGTTGATTGGAGGTAGAAAATGTTAAACATGTATAGATGGTAATGGGCTATAATTAAAATGAACAGACATGATTTGATAAAAACCTTAAGTTTTAAAATCTGTATTTATTAAGTATCACAGTTCTGAATAAATCATATGAAATGTTTATCCTTTGGTTTTATCTAATTTACTTCAACAAAATCTGGTAGACTTGCAGAGTGTTCCACCTAGATTCAGAGATCGGCATCACTAACCTTTATTGCTCCTGATTTTCTGAACTCAGAGCACCCTAACACAGGCCACGGGACTCCATTTTTACTGCCACGCTTCATTAACAGAAATATGTGGGAGAAGGGAAGGAATAGAAGCCTCTGGTTTAAAGTGTCTGCATGCAGCAATGAAGAAGGCTTCTTCAGAACCACTGTTTTGATGGTCTCTTCAGGGGTCCTAAGACCAGGAAGGGATGATGGTTGAAGACGGAGATTGGCCATATTGAATCAAGTCTCATCCCTGGGCACATGGACAGAAAGAGGGAATGGCAGAGATGTTAAGGATCTGTCCCATTCCTTTGTAGGCTTGCCTAGGAAAGTCCTCTCAGACCCATCATGTGTGGCTTTACCACTTTGAAGACCGCTGATCTAAGATGAGCCACGGATAATCAAAGAGGACTTTGCCCTCCTTTCCTTGCTAAGCCATTCCCAGAGCCCTGTGATAATAAGAAAGAGAATAATACAATCTCTGGAACTCTTGTCACCCGAGGAGCCGGCTTCTGGAGGCCAGTCCAGCCATCTGCAGGTGGCCCAGCCAGGTGGCCCACGCCGTCATCAAGTGGTGAGATTATTCTGAAAAAAAAAAAAAAGTCCCCAAAATGAGACTCCTACACTCATGACCCTTCTGAAAAGGCCTAGCCACCCCTGACAACAGTGCTGTCTGTGGGACAGCTTTCTCCAGATTCCTTCAGTCTTTAGGAGGAGCTGCTGGCCCAGAGGCTTGGGTGAACCCAGGACGCGGCTGCTGTCCCTCCGGACGGAAGGCCACGGCTTGACTGCGGCGTTGTCTGCAGGCAGCCAGGCTTGCGAGCACCTGCAGGGAGTCAGGGTGGGACACGAGAAATGAGGACAGAGCTGCGGTGCCCTCCAGGAGTTCAATGTGACAGAATGCCTGTCCTCCTCCCAAGAGTAACTAAGAGAAAACATAGCCCCTGTGAGACATTTCCCTTTTATATTGTGTAAGATACGCGTCACATTGACCATTTAATTATATTTTATTGTACAGTGGCATTAAGGATTCCTTTGATATTGTGTAACCATCACCACTATTTCCCGAACTTTCTCATCACCCCAAACAGAAGCTCTGTGCCCGTTAAGCAACAGCTCCCCATTCCCTGACCCCTCCTCCCACAAGCACCCCTGGCAACCTCCAGCCTACTAAGAACTGGCCTATTCTAGAAGCCGCGTACGAGGAGAAACATACGATATTGGTCCTTTGGTGTCTGGCTTATTTCACCTCGCACAAGGTTTTCATTATGCAGCATGTGTCAGAACTTCGTGCCTTTTTGTGGCTGAATGAGAGTCCTTCGTGTGTATAGTCCTCCTTTCGTAAGCTGTTCGGCTATCGGTGGACAGTCGGGTTATTTCCCCTTTTTGACTCTTATGAATAATACCGCTATCAACATTGATGTGCAAGTATCAGTTTGAGTCCCTGTTTTCAATTCTTTGGGGCATATGCCTAAAAGTGGAATTACTGGGTCATACAGTAATTCTCTGTGTAACTTTTAAGGAACTTCCCGACTGCTGAGCGCGACAGCTGCACCTTTTTATATTCTCATTGGCAGAGAAGGAGGTTTTTAATTTCTCCACATCCTCGCCAACACTTGGAGTTTTTTTGCTCTTCTATTTGTTTTTTTTAATAATAGATAGCCGGTGTGTGCGAGGTGGTTATTGCATTATAGTCTTGATTTGCTTTCCCTGATGGTTAATAAAGTCGAGCATTTTTTTCATGTGCCATTTGTGTGACTTCCTTGGAGAAATATCTGCTCAAGACCTTTGCCCGTTTTTAAATTGAATTCTTTGTCTTTCTGTTGTTGTAGGGTCTCTTTATATATTCTGGATATTAATCCCTTATCAGATAGGTGATTTGGAAATCTTTTCTCTCATTCTGTAGGTTGTCTTTTTATTTCTTTGCACAAAAATTTTTAACATTGATGATATCCAGTTTATCTATTTTTTAATTCTTGTGCCTGTGTTTTTGTAAAATCCAAAATCATAACAGTTTCTGCTATGTTTATAGCTTTGGCTCTTAAATTTGAGTCTTATCTGACAGAGAGAGAGATCACAAGTAGGCAGAGAGGCAGGCAGAGAGAGAGAGGAGGAAGCAGGCTCCCCCGCCGAGCAGAGAGCCTGATGCAGGCCTCGATCCCAGGACCCTGAGATCATGACCTGAGCTGAAGGCAGAGGCTTTAACCCACTAAGCCACCCGGGCGCCCAAACTTGAGTCTTTGAGTCTTTGAACCATTCTGAGTTAATGTCTGTGCATGCTGTGAAGTAAAGGTCCAGCTCATTCCTTCCCTGTGAACATCTAGTCCCCCCACTTCGTTCGTTAGAAAGGCTGTCCCCTCCCCATTGAATGGTTTTGGCTCCCTTGTGAAAACTTAGCTGACCCTGTCTCTGAAGGTTTGCTTCTGGATTCTTTATTCTGCTCCGTCACGTTTTGTCCTTAGGCCGAGACCACAGTGTTTCGGTTACTGCAGCTTCGTAATATGTTTTTAAATAGGGAAGTGTGAGTCCTCCAGCTTTGTTCTTTTTCAGTATTGTTTTAACTATTTGATATCCCTTGAAATTTCATATACCTTTGCCAGATGTTCCCATCTTTTAAAAATCATGTCATTAAAATGCAGGCAAACAAAAGAGAAAATAATCACAGATAATCTCACAACCTAGAAGCACTCATCTGCTATGAATGATTTTGAAGCATTAAACAAAACAACATGGGCTGCCACTTCATATCCTCTAGGATGGCTATCAAAAGACAAACGATAGTAAATGATGGAGAGGATGTGGAGATACCAGGACCCTCGTTTACTGTTGGAGAGAATGTAAAATGTCACAGTCGCTTGGAAAAACAGTCCGGCAGCTCCTCAACAGGGTAAACATAGAATTACCATAGGACCCAGCAATTCCATTCCTGGGTATACACACAAGAGAAATAAAAACATACGCCCATATGAAAACCTTTAAATAAATGTTGATAGCAGTATTATTCGTAGGAGCCAAAAAGTATGAACAACAATAATATCACATCACCCGATGAACAGGTGAATAAAATGTGGCATATCAATACA
>PITA01010105.1:0-21979 GCA_004023965.1 Spilogale gracilis
AAAAAAAAAAAAAAGCTCTATGGTACATGGCACTCCACAGAGTCCTCTGAGTCTGCATGTTTAGTTGAGAATATTTCCCGCCTCCCTTCCCCCATCTTCTCCCTCCACCTCCACATCCCAGCGTGTCTGTAGTCTGGGTTATCATTTCCTCCACAATCCTCCCTCCTCGTTTCCCATCCCTCAACCTGTTCCTCCTTCATATTTCCTTCCACTTTCCAAGTCGATGTCAGATGTGGACTTAACGCCTCCTGCATAAGAATCATCCGGGGAGTGTGTTCACAGTACAGAATTCTGGGACCCCCCCTGCCCCCCACATAATTCAGAGTGTCTGATGGTGGCCCGTGGGCATTTGCATTTTAACAAGCCCCATATGTGATTCTTCTGTGCCACAGAGTTTGACAAGGCTGCTGCCCTATACTCTCTCCTTTCAGTGGGAGCCAAATACTTAGTGTGTCAACTTCCCTAGCCCAGGAAGGGACACCAACAGTCATGTGCCAGACCTGGCCCGTACCTGATGGCAAAGATATTTCCATAAATTTGCAAGCTGGTTGTTAAAACATAGGTAATATTAGGGACGCCTGGGTGGCTCAGTTGGTTGAGCCACTGCCTTCGGCTCAGGTCATGATCCCAGAGACCCGGGATCGAGTCCCATATCGGGCTCCCTGCTCGGCGGGAGGCCTGCTTCTCCCTCTCTCACTCCCCCTGCTTGTGTTCCCTCTCTGGCTGTGTTTCTCTCTGTCAAATAAATAAAATCTTTAAAAAAAAAAAAAATAAAACATAGGTAATATTAAATTGACCATGGGGCGGGTGTTTACATCACAGAAGTCATCAAACACTACATATCAAGACCTTGTTTCTTTGTTTCGAGAATTCATTCACCATCACTGGTCACCTAGTATCAACCCAGCACTGTGATTTGCACATAAGAGCACTAAGGACCAGAGAGGCAAAGGGATCTATCCAAGGTCTTTGCAACAAATAAGGCGGAGTCATAGCTAGAATTCAAGCCTCCTGATCCCTGTTCTGCTGTGCATGAGGGCTCCAATTCCTTTTTTGTAATTACTTTGCCTCTGTGGGGAGATTGGTTTGTAAGGGTTCCCACGTAGAGTTCCCGTGAGTGTTGACCACTCTGTGAGTCGTTTGGGTTCTTCGATTGCAAGCCACAGATTCTAGCTGCCCTAAACAGAAGAGAAATTCAACTGAAGTCTCACTGAGTTCATGGAAGTGGAAAGTAGGCTTGCAGAAGGACTGAACAAGGGCAGCTGAGGACTGATGGACTGTCTCCTGAGGGAAATGTCGATGGGTGGAACCAACGCCAATCTCTTCTTTCCAGCCTTGATTTACTTTGCTCAAGATACAAACTCCTTGAAGAGAGTGAGATTGCCCTCGGGCCCCGTTCCCACCTCTTAGTTCAGGCTACACAGGGCGCCGTGCTTGACTCAAACACCATGCCTGCATAGAATGGGGAAGAGATAATTCCCCCAAAAGAAAACAGGCACCCAGCACCTGGGGAGGGGGTGCTCAGTCAGTTAAGTGTCTGCCTTCAGCTCAGGTCTCAATCCTGGGGTCCTGGGATCTAGTCCCTCATTGGGCTCCCTGCCTCCTATTCCCTCTGTTTGTGCTCTCTTACTGACAAATAAATAAATAAAATTAAAAGAAAAAGAAGGAAGAAAATAAATCAGGCACCTTTATAGTGCAAAGAGGAAACTGATGCCCAGTAGCCAAAAAAAACACGTGCCTTCTATCCATTTCAACCAGACAATCAGCTCTCAGAATCTTAGATCAATATTTCCCTTTCTCCTTGGACACTGTGCGTAGCATTTATGTCCTGGGCACATCCTACCTTTGGCTTGGTACTCAGATTGGGCACTAGAGTTGGGCATTAATGCTCAAATGTGTGAGTTCCAGTCATTCTCTGCTCATCCCCTGTGTCCTCTCTCACTGTATTGACTACCATCTATATAGTAGTGATTTCCAACTCTGTGTCTCTAGACCCATCGCTTGGGTTTCCCATTGGATGTATCCTCTGTAGAAGCATTTTCTAGCTCCGGCTTTCCCTTCATTCCTGCTGTCACTGCCTGGATTCAGGTTAACATCAGCTCACATATCATTTGCACCACCTCTGGTCTCTTTCTCTATAACGTTCTTTCCTATTCAATCTACCCTGTACATTGCACCAATTTACTTACAAAAACCAGGCAGATTAAAAAAAAAAGACAAAAAAAAAACAAAACAAAAACAAAAACAAAACAAAAAACCAGGCAGATCTTATCACCCCATCCTTACAGGGGATGCAATGGCTCCTTTTTATTCAAAGTGAAGTCTCCACCTCCTACCTTCCATAGAGGGCTTCTGGTGATCTGCTTCTAACCTGTCCCTCTCAGCTCATCTGCCCTTCGCTGCTAACACACAACCTTCACCTTCACAATGTGGAACCTCTTAGCAGACACACCAGACCTTTCCACTCCCAGGGCTTTTCACATGCTTTCCTCTGTGTGCAGTGCTCCTCCTCAGAATCTTTCCCCAGAAAGTTCTTATTCATCCTTTATGACTCAGAGGACAAGTTGGAAGGCATGGGCAGAATGATTGCGTTACATGGATGGGACAGGTGAGGACTGTCTTGGTGAATCTTGGAGAATCTTGGTGAAGATCGGCCCCGCCGACCTGCCCCCATTAGCTTTTATTCCTCTGTCTACTGTATTTCCATGAGTCTTTGTTCACATCATTCATAAAACACTCCAATTTGATGTATGAGTTCACATGCATTTTTTTCACCTCATCATGAACATTCATGGTTATTTTTGGCCACTCAGGACCTTTCACATCCTTTCTGTGTTTGGGAAATTCTTTGTTTTAGGAATCCCCACATCCTGCCATATACTCTTCGTCCCAACCTCCCTTGCAGCGAGATCCCTGGATATGACCACACAGGCACATTCAGAAGTTAGTGCTGCAAAGCAGCAAGAGCTGGGGGAATGCGTCCTGGCAAAGGTGACCTGTATCTACCACAGTCTCTGGGGCAGTGGCGGCGAAAGACCCTGGGAAAGCCTCTGAGGTCATGTTCAAGCTGCATGTCTATACAGATAGAAGAGCCAGTTCTGCGAAGGGTTTTGGGGTATGACTCCTAGCGGTGCGGTTTTCCAGAAATTCTGAGATTTAACTAATATTCTCCAATAAATCTATTTTCTGATTAGAGTAGCCACAGTTGGCTTCTGACTTGCAACTAGGAATGTTGACCTTTTAGTGTGCAAAGCCTTAAAGAGAAAGGGCCACTGCTGGTTT
The DNA here is from genome assembly GCA_004023965.1 of Spilogale gracilis. NCBI lineage: Eukaryota > Metazoa > Chordata > Mammalia > Carnivora > Mephitidae > Spilogale > Spilogale gracilis. The sequence goes on from PITA01010105.1 coordinate 3,283, forward strand.
GTTTCATCATTCCTTCCATCGTTCCCAGCACCAAGTAGATCCTGTGTACAGGTTTGCTGAGCGAACACCTGCGGAGGAGCTGGCTTATCCCAGTGCAGGACTTTAACAGCTACAGGCTGATGTCAGAGCTGAGTGTAAATGCTTATGTTACTTGCCTCAGACACCTGGGTGCAGCCTATTTCAAGGAACTCAGAACTTCTCAAAGAGGAACAGTGAGCAACCCACAAGATGACTTTGAAATGTCCCTTTCATTTGACTTTTCCATAAGGCTCCTGGTCTTGGATGTTAATTTGATTTCATTCTCTTCATTTTCTCAACTCCATCATGTTCCTGCATTCTCCTTCTTATTTCTTTCCCACACAGATTAACTGAAGAATTGAATGAATTTCCCTGCCCTGAACTTGGAACCATTTTTCAGAGATAATGTGGACTGCCTGTGTGTCTTCTTATAAGGCACTGGAAATAATTTTTCATGTGTGATGGGGGTCCTAGGCCAGTAGGGGAGCAGAATGCTAGAAGTCTTCAATTCCATAAGACATTTGGTAGAGTCTCATTTTATTTCCTTGAGGACAAGACAGGAAACGTGAGCTGAATGACAATGCATTAGGAGCATGGCTGAGGTGGGGACGGCTTGCGGTCCGCCACATTCCCATCTTCTTCGTAGGAACAGAGGGAGAGCTGGTCGTGGCTGCCCAGCTGTACTGCATCGTTCAGCCTCTATGCAATATGGCACACCATATGTCTAAATTTTCTTCACTGGCATGTGAGCAGAAGTGACGCCTGCCATTTCTAGGCCCGGCCCAAAAAACCTCTCCCACTTGCTCCTCTAAGCTCTTCCTCTTCCTGCTGGCTGGCACGGTAACCGGCCTAGCAACGGAAGTCACATGCTGAATACAGAAAAGCTTCCTTCAGGTTGGGCCCCTGACTAATGGTGAGAGGATGATCTCCTGCCAAAGTGGAGCCTCTCTCCATGCTGTTACGTGAGAGAAGAAATTTGTCTATCTGCCAAGCCTCTGAGGTGTTGTGCAGTCTCTTAATACCAATCTCGCTTTCCTCTGATGCACTGGGATAGCTGGTTTACAGACATATCCAAAGAATAGTGACCAACGCATCAACATCAGCTCGGAAGGAGAACACCCGTGACGTGCCACAGGGCTCTGTCCTGGATGCTGACACAGGTTATTTTAAGCAATAATTCAGACAAGCTGTGGAAGCCATACTTACCAGATTTAAAGGAGACACAATAGCTGGTCAAATTAAAAAAGATCTCAAGAAGCTAAAAATAACAGGTGATATTTTCTAAGCACTTAATGTAAGCCAAGCTCTTTAATGCTCTCCACACACGATCTTATTTAATGCCCATGATAATCCTACAATGTAGGAACATTATCTTCCTTTCCAAGATGGGGAAACAAACTTTGAGAGATTAAGTACAGAGCTGGTAAGTGATGCCACTGGGATTTGAACCGGACTCTGTGGTCCCGAGTGCTCTGCAGAGGTGGCCTTGTGTCCCGGTTCGTCTGGGACAGTCCTGGTTGTGCCTGTTGTCTCAAGGGGATTATTAATAGCAACGATAGCACTCTTTTCACTTTCTGAAGTGTCCTGGTTTGGATGAATTGTACAGTCACCTTAGTGATTCTGCCCAGTCTGAAACTGACAAGGTAAGGTTTAGAGGAAATCAGTATACAGCTCCAGATGTCAGAAGTTCACATATGGAAAATTCAATGGGTTTTTTTAAAAATCATGTTACGTTGAGTATGATGAGGCTGTAAAAATGGCATTGGAAGCTTACATGTCCTAGTTGTGTGCTGAATCCAGAGCGAGGTATGGATGGATTCGTGGTACTTGGTGCTGGGTGGACCCTATTTAGATGGTTGAGATGTCTTCAAGGAACCATATTTGCAGAGGGACAACCACGACCTGAAGCACGTCCAGAGCAAGATGTGCTAGTGCAGTGGCAGGAGACTAAATTATATGAGGACTGGGTGAGGACCATCCAAGGGATGCTTCGCCTGGAGTCAAGCAGATTTAAGGGACATGGATGCTGTCCTCATATGTCCCAGTGGCTGCCATGTGGGGGAGGGATCAGGCTGATGCCAGGGACTCCAGATGGCAAATCCAGGACTAGGTGGAATGACAAGGAAACAGATTCCAGCTCAATTTCAGGAAGAACTTTCTAACAATCTGAGCTGTCTGACAATATGCCTACTTCACAGAGGGTGGAGAGCCAGTCCCTGGTCATGTGCAAACCTAGTCAGGCTAGAGACCTTCAAGCCTGTCCCTGGTCATGGTCAAGCCTAGTCACAGGCATAGTGGTCGCATGTGCCCTAGGAGTGGGGTTGAATCAGATGACCTCTATGCTTCCTTCTCAAATTCTGTGGTTCCAAAAACAGGGATAGAAACAGATTGCTGACACAGACAGGGCACAGAATTTATGCAGGGTGTGAGTAGATAATCAATCACAGCCTGGATTTTTTTTTTAAAAAGGCAAGTAGATGGTGCCTTACTCTGTACTTTGAGAGGCCCCATGGTCTCTAACCGGCTCTGGCTTCCTAGACCTGCTAAGGCAGGCTGGCAGCTTGAATGAAGCCAGGCAGGAATGATCCTGTTAGTGGGACCAGGTGTTGGGGACCGTGCCTTAACCAGACAGAAGAGCTCCTGCTTTGGCAGGGCCCAGGCGAGCAGAGGGAAGGTGTCTTTCCAGCTCTAGACCAAGAATAGGGAAGCAAGAAGCAGAACCAGCCCCTTCACATACCAGAGTAGGGAGAGCTGAGTGCTTCTAGAGCCTGCTCTGCACCAGCCTTCACATTTGCCAGTCTCCAGACTTCTTTCCCAGAACAAAGGGACGTCTGCCTTTGCCCACAACTCAGGGAAAGGCATTGCGCTGCTGCTGAAGATACGGGTGGCAAGAATTTGAAATTAGGATGTTTCTCAGTTTCAAGTAACAACAACAACAACAACAACAACAACAACAACAACAACAAAAAACCAAATCTTCCAACTGGTTTGATATAAAGTGATTTTTTATTGTCCAAGTAACTGACAAGTCTAGAGGTAGCTCTAGTTTCAGGCAGTGGTTGATCTAGGAGCTCAAATAATTGGGATCAGGAGTCCATTTCTTTCTCCCTATTTCATAGCTCTGCTTGGCTCCACTGCTGTCCAGACTCCCCCACTATAAACCTCATCAGACCCGGGGGCCTTCCGGTACCCCACCAGGTCACCTGTCCACGACGGGAAAAGGCCAGAGCGCGTCATTTCCCGCTGGAGCCCTGAGGTTCAGCCTGATTGGACCTTCGTAAGTCACGTGTCAGCCCTGCGCCTATCACTATGACTGGGAGAATGGAGGGAGGGGCTGTCATTCGTTTAAGCTCCGCAGCTGAAACTAGGCATTGGCGTCCATCCAGCACAAATCACATGGCTAAAATAGGGAGGGAGCTTTCCCAAAGGAAATCTGACAAACTTTCTCATAGGAGGGGGAATAAATGTTGAGCTGCAAACAACAGGCGCCGCACGGGCCTGGCCCCTAATCTCAGGGGGAGTCTCTAGAGGGACCCGGTCATTGTGGATGCAAGCTGGTATCCCTCCACAATAGAGGAAATCCTGGGTGCCTGGAGAGCAGAGAAACACCTAGCCCATGCAGGAAATAAGGTGGCTAGGGAAGTGTGGGAGACGTGGCATCTACGCTGAGACCAGAAGTGTGACTAGGTTTTAACTAGGTGATAAGAGAGAGAGACTGTTGTAGGCGGAGGCACAAGCGTGACTTAAGCCAGTAGACAAGAAAGCATGAAAAGTTCAGGGATGCAAAGGAACTCAGTGTGGCAGGAGGGCGCAAGGAATCCTGGGAGGCAGGGGGCTCCCCCTGGCAGTGCTGTTGCTGCTCATTGTACGGAGAAAGGAGCTGAGCGGCTGGGTGGTTCAGTGGGTTAAAGCCTCTGCCTTTAGCTCAGGGCATGATCTCAGGGTCCTGGGATCGAGGACCGTGTCAGGCTCTCTGCTCAGCAGGGAGCCTGTCTTCCCCCACACACACACCTACCTCTCTGCCTACCTGTGATCTATCTCTCTATCAAATAAATAAATAAAATCTTTAAAAAAAGAAAAGAAAAAAGAAAGGAACTGGGGCTCAATGGAGGGCTGGGAGCTTCATTGGTTCCCAGCTACAATAGGCTGCAGCCAGCAACAGCACTAGAGACTGAGCACTCTGCCTTGGGGGATGGGGGAGGCAGCCCTGGCTTCTCCTTTCACCATCCAGAGGGACAGCCCAGAACCTTTAGGGGGGAGGCCACGGAGGGAGTAAGTGAGGGTGAGGAGGGGAGAGGCCCAGCTCTGTCCAAATTTTAGCAGACCCAAGGTAATGTCACGGTTTTGTCTAAAACTGGTTCGGGATTAAATAAATGTCTGCTAAGTTATAGACTAAGGTACTCATTGCATTAATATTTTTCATTGGGTCTTGAGGTGCGAAAGAGGATTCTTGGGAGGGAAGATTTGATCCCAGCCTGCACATCCAGATGGTCTCACCTCATCACCCTTGTATAGCAGGGCCCCAATCCTGCAGGTGCTCCTGCGGGGGTCCATGACATTCTTGCTGGGGACACAGCATTCCTCGGTGGTGACAGTGTGGACAGCCCTGGGTTTCAGACCTCAGCTCTCCCTTTTACCATGTGATCTCTAGGAAGTTTCCTGACTTTATCAAGCCCTAGTGTCCTTCTCTGTAAAATGAGGATGAGAGTACTTGCATCATGGGACTTTCATGGGAATTAAATGAAATTATATTTCTAAATTGCCTATGGTATCATAAACCTTCAAATGGAAAATAGTTTTCTTACTGTGTTAGAGATGATTTCATCTCTACTTGCATTCAAATGCCATTCATTCATTCATTCATTCATTCTCACCTACACTTTATGAGGACTATTCTAGTGGCTGCAGGGAAAACTGACTGGGAGTTGTAGACCAGGTGACTCGCAAAAGGTGTGTATGCCTTTGTTCTATTCTTGGGGTGCGAAGCTACCTCTGAGATGCCCCCAATGATCCTCACCTCCCAGTATCACTCTCTTTTGTAATCCCCTCCCCTTGAGTGTAACTGGATCTAACGACTTCCTTCCATCAAATATAATATGGCAAAAACGGCAACATTTACTTCTAAGATCAGGGTATAAGAAGACTGTGACTTCTGTCTCGTTCACGCTCTTGTTGGCTTGCTGATTAAATTCCAAGTGAAAAATTGGATAAGCGTCTGCCTTTGGCTCAGGTCACGATCCCAGCGTCCTGGATGGAGCCCCACATCGGGCTCCTACTCAGCGGAGAGCCTGCTTCTCCCTCTCCTTCTGCCTGCTGCTCTGCCTACTTGTGCTCGTGCTTTCTCTCTGTCAAATTAATAAATAAAATCTTAAAAAGAAAGAAAGAAAGAAAAAGAAAAGAAAAGAAAAGGAGCTGATATCTCCAGGTAACAGCGGGCGAGGACCTGAAACCAGCCAATAGCACCTGGGTGATCTTGGAAGGGGGCTCCCCTTGCAGCTGAGCCTCGGGATGACTGCGGCTCCGGCCAACATCTTCACTGCAGCCTCGAGGGGGACCCTGAGCCAGAGGGACCCAGCCAAGCCACGTGTGGATTCCTGACCCACAGCAGCTATGAGATAGTAAAAATCTGTTGTTTTAAGTCCCCGAGCTTTGGGGTGATTTATTGTACAGCAAGCTTTAACTATTATATTTTGTGTGAGTTAGTAAGATACAAACCCAGGGCAGCCGATCAGAGGTGTAAGAATTAGCCGGTGAGTTCTTCCCTCAGGTATGTCCTGACTCACGGGCCTCCTTCCCATCTTCAGTCATCTTATCACCAGGACCTTCTTGGCCGCTCTGCAGAAATGGCAGCACCCCTCCTCTACCCCCACCAGTCTCCCGCTGACACACCGTAGACCTTACAGGATACTTTGTTTATGCCTCTCTCCGCGCCCTTGAGAATGTAGCTTGCACATAAGCAAAGAGTTTGGGCTCTTTTGATCAGCGTTGTATTCCCAGTACCTGAAATCGTGTGTCACGCTGGGAAAGTAGTAGACGCTCAAAGATATCTGTCCCATCCGTATACTGCTGTGCTCGAGCAGTGAAAGCAGGAACCAAGGAGTGACTAAGTTGGCTAGAGACTGTATTACTCTGCTCTGGCAACACTCCACTTACACGCAGAACAAAGAGCATCAATCAAAGCCAACTGCAGAGTCTGGGAGGCAGTGAGAATTCCAGAACACAGAACATGTGCAGCAAAGAGAGGACAGGAAGAAGATGAGAGAGTGAAAGGGAAGCAGGAGTGGAGGGCAGACATCGCCACACTGAATAAAGCCCTCTTCTGCTGTGCATCAGCCTGGCACGTCGGGGCCCTGGGCACCCTCACGGAGGCTCCATGTAATCAGCCATCTAAAGCGTCTTGGAGCTGGCTACTATGCGCTGCAGTTTTTATTGCCTTACCAAAGCCTCCTCCTCCCAGTTTCACATTAAAAATATATATATATATGTCAATCAGCTCTTCCTTTTTCACAATAATGTAGGAGGAGAGGAAAAGGAAGAAGTTAGGCAGAGAAAGTGAGGCACGTCCCGGTGGAGGGTCCACTAGGGAGCAGAGCTTTACACTCTTAATCGTGGCCTTTAGATTGCAATTTCCTGGCTTCCATTTGGGGGATGGAAAAACATGCTGACTTTCCCTCCGCTCGTACCTGGTAAATTTTTCTTTATGCTCCTTAAAAACCCGATTTCCTCTATCCTACAGCATCTGTTTCAGGGAAGGGTGCTACCAGCCTATAGAGTGTGTAAATTCTAAAAGGATACCCCTTCTGTGTGGGCACACTCCACTAGCAGATGGCTTCGTGGAAAGCTGTTGTTTTTGTGCAAAGAAAAGGCATCCCTTCCTGCAGGACTGGAACTCAGCCCTACTTGCCTCCTTAGCCGGGCACCTTCGCGCAGCGTATAAACTTGCGTCCACACACAGCGGCTGTCTCCGAGTCCTTTCTTGTCCTCATCGATGAACGTGAAGTACGTGCAGAGTAAAACCCGAAACCATCTGCAGCCAATGGGGATGTTCAATGGTGTTGTTCAAGATGTGCCCTAGAATCAACATTTCTTTCCAAAGAGGGAGATCACATTCAGTCTGGAAGTAATTATATATATATGTATAATTACTTCCATAATATATAATATAGATGATATCGTATATTTGATATATATACGATATATAATATAGATGATATTGTATATTTGATATATATACGATGATATCAAATATACGATATCATCTATATTATCACATACTATATGTTAATATATAATATATAATAATATTATTATATAGTGACATATGGTATATAATATATATGATATGATATAATATATAATATATATTAAGATTTGATTTATTTATTTGACAGAGATAGAGCCAGAGAGCACAAGTGGGGAGTGGGAGATGGCAGAGGGAGAAGGAGAAGCAGACACCCCTCTGAGGAGGGAGCCCACTGTGGGGCTCGATCCCAGGACCCTGGGATCATGATCTGAGCCAAAGGCAGATTCTTAACCCACTGAACCACCCAGGCACCCCAGCCTGGAAGAAATTCTTGATACCAAGAATCCCAGTCCCCAGCCCAGCCCACCATAGAGCTGGCCGAGCAGAGGCAAGCAGATGCGGACGATGGAACAGAAGAGCATGTTACAAGTAGAGAAAAGAACTGTTTGTGGGTTATAAATAACCCACAGGAGGCAGTTTGCAGAACATAGTGGAAAAGGCAGCCTCCCTAGATATCAATGAATATAACCTTTGTTATTTAAAATCTGAACTTTAAAAAATGAATAGCAATGCCTTGATTAAAATTATAAATGAAAAAAATATCTGAACGTTGAGAGATTACAGATCTAGGGATGGAGAATTCTCTGCAGTTAATTATAAGAGCCTTGATAGAAGAAGCAATTACCCGAACCTGGAGCGATATGAGCCAAGAATCAGACGGGACAGAAGAAGCAGAGAAGCTTCTTGGAGCTAGATAATGTAAAACCAAGGGATTCATCCGTTCCTCCATTTGGATGCGGTGGAAGTCAACATCGGAACCCAGGTGCTGTTTCCCCAGTTAACGATGCGGTAAATTTTAGATAGTTCTCATTACATAATGTGAGACTCAACCATTCTCAATTAACCTTGGTCTTATCTTTATTGAAGTCTAAATTAAAGAAAGCTTCTAAGTACCTTCATAAATGGAATCTGACAGGGAGAAGAGCCCTACGTAACTACTGCCAATGGGATTCCGATGCCCAGAGTGGGCAGGCGATGCAGCCTCCCCCAGGGAACGCTGCCTTCCCTAGCCTTCTCCCGGTCCAGACGGGCTGCACATTAAAATGACACCGCGTGTGGCTGCTGGCCAGGCTGCCTTCCTTGCAGGCATCTGTGTGACAAAGTTTCCACCAAGCTGCCTTTCTGCACACCAACTCATGGCATCAATAACCCAGCACATTCCTGCGTGCGCCCTGTGGCTAGCCTCGGGCAGCCCTGGAATGTTTCCTCTTGCTGCAGAGTGAGCTTCCCACGGCGGGTCTGCCTTCGCCTCGTCTCAACACTCTACCCTCCGTGGGGGATTAGGTGGTGGAAGAAGGCAGGCACTAATAAAACAAGTTAAAACCATTTGTTTCTAAAAGGGAGAAGGCAGAACCAACTTTAAACAACTTCTTTTCCTCTTGATAAAACTGGCCATCGGCTGTCTTTCCACCTTCCTCTCAGTGCCTTACTGCTACGTCCCCTAGTCTGTCGATAATGTCTCCCTTCACTCCCAACCTCAAAGCTCCTTTGAGGGCTCAAACCCCAGGCTTTGGCTTGTTTCTGTTCAGTGGGCTCTATGCCTTCAAATTATGCTTTATCTCTATTCCATTTTCTTATGCCATGTGGGGAAAGCAATCTGATTAAATTCCAAAACCCTCACCATGGTGACTGGTGAGATTTTATTTCAATTAGTCATAAGCACTTCTGGCCAGCAGCATGAAATGCCCCCCCCCTTTTTTTCCAAATTAGACTCCATGCCCAGCATGAAATCCAACACAGGGCTTGAACTCATAACCCTGAGATCCAGACCTGAGCTGAGATCAAGAATCAGATGCTTAACTCACTGAGCCATCCAGGCGCCACGCATGAAGCCTCTCTATACTCTGTACAATGCTGGGTAAGTATTGTTGCATTATTCTTGTTATTTTATGTATTATTGAAAATCATTCCTTTTTTAGACTTATAGCTTCTTGGAGTCTCGCTTCTCACTGCTCCTTCCTTCCTCTCCTCTCTTCTCTCTGCTTCCGAGTGTTTCTCTTTTGAAATAAACTACTCTATGTAGATTTCTCTTTGAACATTTATTCTATCAGAGAGGAGGTCGCCATCCCTTTTGGCTTCCAGAGATGCTTATAATTAGGTTTTGGGACCAAGTCCTGCCTCCCCCTACTTCTTTGTCGTTGTTTATTCTGTTTTGTTGCAGATGATTAAATATTTAGCCCTCATTTTCTAGCTCTACCTTTTTTTCCTTTTAACATTAAAAAAAAAAGTTGTGTAGGAAACACATATCATAAAACTCATCATTGTAATTATCTTTAAATGTACAGCTCACTAATAGTAACTGTATTCATGAGTTTGTGCAACAGATCCCTAGAACTTTTTCTTGCAACACTGATCATCCATACCCGCAACTCCCCATTGTCCCACTCCCCCGCCCCTCCAGCCTTTGGTGACCGCATTGTACTTTCTGTTTCTATGAGTTCAACTGTTTGAAATATCCCATAGAAGTGGCATCACACAGTATTTGTCTTTCTCTGTGCCTGGCTTATTTCACTTACTGCCAATGCCTGCAAGTTTCATCCCTATTGTAGCATGCATCAGAAATCCTTCCTTTTTAAGCCTGAATGGTATTCCACTGTCACACACCATATTTTCTTTATCCATTCATCTGTGGATGGACATTTGGGCTGCTTCCTCCCCTTAACTACGGTGAATAATGCTACAATGAACATGGATGGACAACAGGCTCTCGGTTATACTAGAGGTACATGAAAATGATCCAGAAAGCAGAAAGAATTGAAAGAATAAAGCTCCACTTTGCCACAATGGTAAAAAAAAAAATCTGCTGCCTACTTTGTCACTCACTCTGGAAGCTGCTTGCTAGTGTGAAAGTTATTTTGCATAAAATTATTAACTCAAAGCTTTCAACTCTATTTAAAGCCCCACTTTAAAGTTTGACTTTTTTTTTCAGCCCTTCAGAAGTTTTTATTATCTGAAAGTATTCGGAAATGTCTCCATTCATCTGGGATCTCCAGAATACTTTACTCTTGAGCAAGGGTAGCCTATATCCACACTAATATGCAAGTGACTGTTGAGCATGGTTGCTACCCAGCTTTCGCTTTTAAAGCCAGTACATCTTTACTCGGTGGCATTGAAAGTAGGTATTGAAAAGGAGTTTTAAGTCAGTAATTCCCAGCCCCTTTTCCAGTAGGGCAGACAAGGAAGAAAATCACCCATGCCAGTTCTAGGTAATGACAAATGTCTGCTTCTGTTGACTTCATCTCTCTCCCACTCAAGAAAGCGTAAAATACAAGTGAATACAATGGGTGTTGTTATAGGGATAACCTTGAATTTTCTCTGGTTTATTTTTTCAGAAGGTTAGTCTTTTGCAAACTTCAGTATTTTAACTATTAATAAAACAAATCACTCACAAGTTACCTTACAAATGATTCACTGCACCAGTATGAACACACCGTGATTGAGAACTTTTGCCTTAAATGGTGATACTGCGGTTCTACGCATTGTGTGTTCAGCCCTGGAAAGGGTGACGAGAAGTAAGTTTGTGGTTCCCCAGTTCCCTCTTTCCAACTGGGGAAAGGCAATGGAGAAGAGCAGTAAGTTCCTTGAGAGTCAGGGGGTCTTGAACTTGAACTTAATGCCAGGGTCCCTACAAGTTCAGTTATTTTGGGATATGAATGATGAGCCCCAAGTATTTGGAGCAGGAATAATGGAGCTCCTGGAGATTCTGGAACAGTTTAGACAAAGTTTAGGGGTTAAAACATGCACTACAGAGGGAGACAAATGTGGCTTCAACTCCAAGTTCTGCTACTTCCTAGCTCTGTGAACTTACGTGAGTTATTTAACTCGTCTGATCCTTGACTTTCTCATCTGTAAAATGGGCTTAAAAACAATCTACTTAAGGAAATCTGATGTTTTCATCTGTCCAGAATTCTTTCTTCCGTCCCTTCTTCCCTGTGGGCAGCCCATTCTGTGGTGTGCAAGTGGTGCTGACCTCTACTTCATCCTCCCCATTGCTGGGGCTCTGCTCAAAGACTTTGATTCAGGGAGGAGCATATGACTCAAAGTGACCAATCAGATCTTTCTGATGGTGCTTCTGGGAAAGATTCTTTTCTGCTGCACCTGTAGACAGGTGTATGGACGCAGGTGGCAGTATCTATCCTACAATGTGGGAATAAGCTGCAAACAATGGGGTCAAGTAAAAATAGGCAAAGGTAAGAAAGAGAGTACCCTAATGAAATTGTTTGATGCCTGGTTCCAGCTGTGTCTGAAAGGAGATGGGCCCTGGGTTCCCCAGTTACCTGAGCCCTTAAATTCCCTTTTTTGTTTAAACAAGTCTGAGTTGGGTTGCTGACATTCATAATCAGAAGTCTTGACTAGCATGCTACCTTGAGGTTGTTGTGAGACTAATGCCTACAAAGGGTGTTGGGGCTAGATTGCTGTGTTACCTCTTCCTCTGGGCCCTTTTGTCAGCCCAAAGGCCAGTAGAAGCCAGAGGGCCCTTCCTTTGGGGTGTGTGTGTGTGTGTGTGTGTGTGTGTGTGTGTGTGTGTGTGTGTGTTGGGGGTAAATAAGAGCTTACCGACTCTCCTTTCTCCTCTCTCCTTGCTCCCTCAATGGGCATGTGATTCCAGAAACTCTTGTTCTGGAGGGCAAAGTGCTGCTAAGTATAATTCTTTGAATGAACTGCTGACCATTTCTTTATTCAGTTCAGTAAGCACTACAGGCATCCCATGTCTCTACGGTTTGATTTGGTTAGAAGTTTTACTTGATTTTTTCCATCACATTCCATTTGTGGAACCATAGAATATGAGAGCCAGGAGGCACCCTCAGGGGGAAGTGTCTGGATGGAGCCTCCGTCTAGCCCCCTGGGGACAGAAGGAGCGTGGGTTTGGTGACCAGCCTCAGGCCCCACAGCCAACTGGCTGAAGCACATCTATGCTTAGTCTCCTGATTCCCAGTTCTCTGAGAGGCTTCTGCCCTCAAAATTGAACTGGGCCTCTTCTCAGCTGCACATCCGGACCCCTCCTCCCTCTCACAGAGTGCCCATCTGGTGTGCAGCCCCTAGGGTCAGCCTCACTCACAGGTAAGGTGGGGTATTGCCCCCCCACCAGGTGTTCTGAGCAGGATGGTAGAGTCCCCACCTGCTCCAGCTGTAGGCTCCGCCTGCCTCCCCCCTCCATCCTCCCTATCCTCTCCTCTCACTTTGTTGTTTCTCTGTTTCTTTCTCCCCATTGTTCTACAGCTTCATCCCTTTCTATCTGACCCTGACCCCCTTGCCTTCTCCCTTGCTCCTTTTTTCCCCTCCCTCTGCCATTCTTCCCCCCTCTTTGCCCTTCTTGTCCTCTTTACCTGGTCTGGTTTGCCCACTGCTCCTGGGGGTGGAGTCCTATACGTGGAGGCCAGTATTCTGAAGCCAGAATTTCCCAAAATATGACCCAGTGACCAACAATCCTAGTAGTTGTTAATATAGACTTCATGTGTTTAAAAAGATTTCTGTGGACTGGTCAAGAATTAATCGAGTTTCATGGGTAAGAATTTAAATCCAAACTCGGATGTGCAAGACATGTCATATTACCTTGTTTTCTTACACTCAACTCTGAATCTGAACCTCCACCCACCAGGCTAATGTGAAATTCACCTTGTCCTCACGAGAATTCCTTCTGATTCTGCCCTCCCTCCTCCAGGGTTATGACAATGTCCTGAGGCATGACAGAGAGCAGGACCCTTAATGTGGGCACCCATGGCCACATGGTGGGAAGTGGCTTTCTCTGTCTGTGCCAGGCTTGGGCATGCAAGCTTAGCTGGGTCTGGAGCCTTGGTGGCTAGAGCTCCCCAGGTCCTGACAGCTCCTACTGGGCCCCGGGGCCAGCTTCTCCCAGAAGTTTCCGCCTCTGTTCTCCTTTCACTTTGGAAAATTTCTAGCTGTTCCCTGTTTCCGCCTCCCCACACTTCCCACCAGGCAAAAACACTCACCTTTTCCGTCCTCCTCTGAGAGGATCTAGCAAAATCTATCCCAAAGGCAGAAAGGCTGTGTCAACAAATGGCTCTCGACATTCATTCCACAAAATACATCTCCTCTCAGTTAAGAGGGAAGAGAGGGCCGGTTACTTTCTCAGGAAGAAGGAGCTGGGGATGGACAGATAGAGTAGGAACAAAACGCAAAATTTCTCAGTGACTGGCCCTGTCATCAAAGGGAGATGGGTCCTTCTGGAAGCACTTCACGGGGCCGCCGTGCATTGCAAACCTCCAGGAGGCAGAGAGGAAACATCTTCTATTGTATTTGCCCTGGGAACGGCTCTGCCAGCACCTCAAGACTAGTTCCATAGAACACACCTCGGGAAATTCCGCATTAGCCGTTAGCCGAGGGCTCCCAGCTCTTGCTCTCAGCATGGACCCGTTGTGGCTCTACCTAGTGGACATGTGGAAGGACAGAGAGGCGTGAGGTGTGGTGGCGCGGTGTGGGCTGAGGGTTCCAGGCTTGCCTCTGCTACTCCCACACTATCGCCTTGGGCAGCTTCTCTGAGGCTCAGTTTTCTCACCTGTACAGCAGGATCAGTGATCATATCTGCCTAGTAGGACGTGGGGAAGATTACATGAGGTAACTCATGGAAGCCTCTAGAACATCTAGTCCACATCGGGGGCAACACCGTCCTTGTAATCACTGTTGTAAGTCAGCTTGAATCCGAGGGGTCTGTGAGTAGCAACGTGACCGTCCAAGGGGGCTGGCAGAGCTGAAGGGCGTGAAGGGGAGCAGGACCTGGGAGTCGCACCCCGAGCTCCCCGGCTGGACACAGAATGAGGGAGCAGGGCAGTGCTGTTCCTGCCCAGCATAGCTCCACCGTGTGATGCCTCCTTCACAAGGTGAGGCAGTATGTTAACAAGGCTGTCCCCAAAGTTGTGATAACAAAACAAACAAACCAAAACAAAAACAGAGGTAGGAGGCACTGACCCATCCACCTAGAGCCCAGCCCCCGACCCCCACCTTTTATCCTGTAACTGAACAGGGCTTCAGGTCAGTGAGGAGGCCGTTGGGGACAGATGGGTGAAGACTTGCAGGGACCTGAGTCAGGGCAGCGTCAGGAGAGAGGGGACAGCAGGGGGCGCTAGCCCTGGGAATGTGAAAGGAGAGCCTCCCCATGAACTTGCCCTGTCTGCTGCCCGGGACTCCTCCGTATGGAACATGGGGATGTCCATCAGCCTCGGCTTCCTCCAGCTGCACCCTGCAGGTCGTGCCTGGTGCCAGGAATTGGGCTGGGATGCGGTTCCGAGTCCGTATTCCGAGGGGTGGGGATTTTATTCATTTCTGCACCCTTCACACTTAGCATGGGCTTGATTCTCCCATGACCCCTCAGGAAGTGGGTGCTCAATGAACAGAAACATCCCTGCTTCCTCGTGGCTTTTGTTCCCAAGGCTGCAGAGCTAGCTGACAGGCAGGGCTCGGACAGGACAGGGGAGGACAGGATGTGGGCCCCTGACATGACACAGCTCCTACTGTCCCCTCTGCCCCCTCCATAGCTGGCTAAGGAGCCTGAGAAGGGGGAAGAGGGGAGACGCTGAACCAAGGTGACAGGGCTGCTCCTGTCCCCTTCCCTCCCTCCCCTCTCTCCCTGAACTGCCTCTGACCCCTTCATTTCTTCGCAGCCCAGATTAACAGCGGATGGAGGGAAGCTCGCTTCTAGCACGAAGCCATTTCCACAGGCACAGCTGGTGTTGTGCTTTGCCCCTCCTAACGTCTCTTCGGGAGCAAAGTGATTTGGGCTGCACTATTAGGAACAGGCTGTCGAGTAGTAATGGCACATTAATTTTGAGCATGTGCAGCGGTACAAGTGGCAATTCCGAGCTTAGACATTTTCTGTGCATAGGATGGAGGCTGCGACAGCTTCCTTCCCCGTCAGTCTTCGTTCACCTCTGGTTTGTGGAGCCGCGGCAGGCTGTGTCAACAGCTTGGTGGCCGGGACAGGGTCTGCAGGACACAGGGTTCTGCAGCGTGGGAAGGATGCCGCAGGACCATCAATGTAGACCCACGAGGGGCCTGGAGTGCCGCTTGAATAGCAGAGCCTCCTTTATGGTGTTGCTGGACCCGAAACCCAAACCGGTAAAGTAACTCGGGAAAGGACCCCGAGTTCATGCCGGAGCAAGAGCAAGGAGAACCCGCGGCTTCTGACTCCCACCTAAGTGCTCCCCCTGCCTCAAATCTTCTCTCGGGACCTGGGCGGTCTAGAACCCTTTTATCGGAACTCTGTCTACAGAAAGGATGGGCCCCTGGGAGTCAGATCTTCCTTGGGCCGAACTTCCAGAAATCCAGGTCTGGTGACTCGGCTGCTCTAAAGCACCTCGGGCCTCCCCTGTCCATGGGGCCTTGCTCACTGGAAGGCAGGTCCACGTCGGCCACTGACCCTCTTCCCCGCTCATCTGCTTCACCAGCCTCTTCTTTCTTCTCTTCCTTTAAGAAAGCCAGAGCTCCACTTCTGTGGAGCTGGGCTGGGGCCCTGCCTCAGAAGCCTCCACGCTTAGAGCTGGAGGGAGCCCCAGAGATCATCTGCTCCGGTGCCCTGGGAGGAAATGGAGGCCAGAAATACCAGCCTAAGGCCACACAGCTTGGGAGCAGCTGGCTGAGGTTAGAACCCAGGACTCTGGACCTAGTCTTTTCTTTTTTTTTAAGATTTTATTTATTTATTTGACACAGAGAGAGATCACAAATAGGCAGAGAGGAAGGCAGAGAGAGAGAGGAGGAAGTGGGCTCCCTGCTGAGCAGAGAGCCCAATGGGGGCCTCCATCCCAGGACCCTGAGATCATGACCGGAGCCAAAAGCAGAGGCTTAATCCTCTGAGCCACCCAGGCACCCTGGACTTAGTCTTCATACCCTTCTCTCCTGACCCCATGACTTGAGCAAGAAGACCCAGCATGGTCTCAGGACAGAGCACAAACTGGCTTCAGAGTCACCGGGAAAACTTACCTGCACTGCAGGTTGCAGAGAGCCACCCAGACTGAGCAGATCAGAACCAGCTGCATGGGGGCCAGGAGTCGGCTTCTGACCCACCACTTCCTTTGAGAACCACTGAGGCATATGTTACAATCATTTGTGAAGGGTGTTGCAAGTAATTTGTTACTAATAATACTTGAAGCTTTGAATAGAACGGATACAATAGCCTGCCTCTCACACACTTGCATAATGATTAGCTTCCTTGACCAGCAGAGAAAGTTATGGAACTCCAGCTAACTCTCAGGGAAGACACGGGCCCTGCATTTTTCTGCTCCCCAGTAACCAGACCCTTGTGTTTGGACCTCCCCTACATGGATATCTGAGTGAGAGAAATGAGCACAGAGCTTTGGAGACAGGCAGAATGGGGTTGGATTCCAAGTGCCACAGCTCACCAGGGGTTCAACTCCCTTGACTTCATTGGGTTTCGATTTCTTCATGTGTAAATTGGGAGTCATGGTTCCTATCCCTGAGAGTGGCTGTGAAGATTAAAGGAAAACATCACAATGCATGTCAATTGGAACAAAAAATGAATGCATAGGGCTCTAGGCAACAGGGCATCTGGACATGGTCCCCAGCTTCTTCCCCGCCCCAGTCTGAGGACCAAGCACCCCCAAATGACCCTTCTGGGATTTTGGAAGAACTGATTTCCCCAGGGGACTGAGCTTAACACAGTGCCTCCCCCTGTGAAAGGATTCCCTAAATAGAAGTGACAGTATTATTCCCTAGCACTGCCACCTTTCCTGCCTCCCACATTCCCTCTCTGGCCTTTGGGGGCTCTGGCTGAGCTGGGATCTCCCTCTTCCATCAGAAGAGTTTCTATCCCAGCCCTGAATCCATTTCAGCAAGCCCAGAGGTAGAGCCAGGCAGCAGCGGGGAGGTTAGCTTGGGAATAAATAAAAGACACACCCATGGCTCCTGAAATGTGAAGGAGAAAGGGAATGCTAAGCACAGGGATTAGTTTTGTATCTTTGCTTCTGTGCAATGCCCACCCCTCTCCTGTACCTTGCTGACTGCTTTCTGGCATGGACGGCGGGATAGAGCATATGGAGCAACTCAGCTCCTTTGGGAATCCCAGTGGGCTGCTGATTCCCAGGCATCGCCCCCGCACCCCTTAGGAGCCACCTAATGGGCCGCCGTGTTGTAATTTCAATGTATCAATAAGCAACCATTCACCAATAATGACACCCGGCAAGAAACCAATTTTCTTATTCACTGTACACCAGCCTCACTAAGGCCTGGAGGATGTGTGACATCTCAGGAGGAGACAAGCTCTAGGCTGGGAGGCCTTCCTTGTAAATAGTGGGTGGGGGCCTGTGGGGGCAGTGGCCAGGTTAACCCGCTTCCTGAGTTCACTGGCTGCCCCACAAACAAATCCTCAACAAGACTCAAAGTGGAATTAATCAGAGATCTCAATGTCAGATCGATACCTCTCAGAGCACTTGTAAACAGACTGCAGCCCGGCCCCCCTGCCCCGCCCTGTATTTGCCTGTGGGCTGGTCCCCGGTGAGCCCTGGCTTTGTTCTCTGACTATAGACCCCAGAAAGCAGGCTTTTAAAGAGCTTTTGTGACTTTTGCCCCCCCATTTGCTGAGCATGCCTCTATTTCCCGTGTCTGTGAACCTGTCCCCACCAAAGGCGCTCATTAGTGCTGGCGAGGCTCACATCAAAGGTGGCTGGAGGTTTAATTTGTAGGAATCTGGCTGCCTTTCATTATCCAGACCCTCGCGGGTGGGGGCCTTGGGGCACAGACAGTTTTTTAAACCTCACTTTATCTAGAAAGGACCTTGTGACTGTAGACGGTCTGGAATGATTAGAGATCAGTTTGATGGTGGAAGGTGGTCGTGGTTGGGATAGCATTAAAGCAGTGCTGGATTTCTTATCAGTCTTAGCTTATTAATCTTTAAAGATCCCTTGGGTGTGGACAGACTTACAGGCAGACGTAACGCACACATGCACCGGGCAGACGTAACGCACACATGCACCGGGTATCCCTAGGTAGCCAGATTCGCATTAAAACTTTGCAACTGACCAGGACATGCAGGGGGGAGACACCCATCATACGGATGGGGAAACAAAAACAAAAGAAAAATTAAACATCTTTGCATCCTTACAACAGCAGTGAAGAATCCTTGAAAGGGCAGAGTGACATTCCTCTGGAAACTCAGCTGCCTCAATGTTAATATTTTGCTAAAGGCAAAAGATAATCTTAGCCCAACCCCTAGGACCCTGTGAGTCTACTTGAACATATAAAAATTCCTTTGGAAACTTCCTTTATCTCTACCACCGAAGATATATGTTGACAATCATTCCCCAAGCATGTGCCCCACTGATACACATCTGAAGGGTCTCATGACTGGGGTTTTATTAGACAGTAATAAATGATCTTTTTCTAACAATAGCTAGCCCCCTTAAGGTT